>JABFPB010005011.1:0-13938 GCA_022817645.1 Ceratoteleas bidentatus
GCGTTGAGACAGAAGCTGACTCTTATTTGGAATATCGTTGCGTTGAAATAACTATTTGGACAAAAACTTTACAAAAAATAATTTTTACAAAAATTTTGAAAAATGTGGTATTTTTGATTTGGAAATTTTTCATTCGTGGGATAAAGGTTGTTCTTTTGCATTGTTTGTTCTTTTAAATAGTATTTTTTGAAAACCAAACGCCATTTATGATGAAGCAGTTTTTCTGCAATATATACTGAAAAAAATAATTCTGTAATTTTACATAATTATAATTTTGTATGTCAATTATATTGTTGTATTAAGAAGATGTTTCGATACAACATGCATTTTCCTTAAAAAAGGCTGCAGTATAACCATCTCGGAGACTTCAGAAGTTGCGTGTTTTACGAGCGAGTCGCGTTTATTGGTCACTAACTTCGCACTTTCGGTCGGACGGATTTTCGGGGTAGAGTTGCAGGTGCGGACTTTCCTTTTCGGCGTCGAGCGTACCGCGGTTAAACGGTCGCGGGATAATCGATTTGTCGCGGCGATTTGCGGGCCGATAATACCGCGAATAATCTGTTTTTCGTCAATTATCGGCGGTCTGCGGAGAAATTAAGTCAGCAAACCCGCGATTAAACGGCCGCACGATAATTGACAGCGCACAACCTCTGCCGGGGTTATTTTTGGCTTAATTTTATTCATGAGGAGAAATCTCCTTAAACATGTAAACGCGCTTAAGAGGATCAAGGCGTCCCTTTCCGTTGAGCGCCTTGATTGACGTAAACGAGTCGAGCGCGAGTTGAAAACATAAAGTGAAAAAGAAGCGGGTAATAAACACCAATACATATATGAATGTTAAGCGAGGCGATTTTTTATATTCGGCGAGCGCGTTGTCGAAAAGCGATATCCCGCGCAATTCGTCTCCGCGTCCTTAAGGCGATAGTTCCTGGGACGAAAACGCGATAGCGTCGCGCGCGATCGTAAAACGGAGGTTTACTGCTTCTAAAGCGCGGTATTTAACCCTGAATTTATATCCTGTCGGGGCCCATTTATACCGCGCATCGCGGCATTTTATGGCACGCGGGGCGCGATTCAGTAATACGTGCAATTAGACAGTAATTAGCCGTGGCTAATCGGTTACGTGCTTAGCAGCCAATCATCCGCGGAGCTCGTTTGTCTCTGACTTCTGCAGAGCTCGGGTCAGTCGGCTGGTCGTTAGTCAAAGCGCGCTGAAACTATTTTAAGTGCACGTTTCCGACAGTTTGGTCCTGGGAAAAAGGAGCAAGTCTAGGAGCAAAGTGGGGTGTGATCAGTCAAAGTCTTGCTCTTCCGGAATCATCGAGAAAAGTGGATAGAACTGGGGTTCCGAGGAAATTATGGTTGAGGTTTTATGGAGTGGGCTGCTCTTCTTCTTATTAGTTATCCATTTTGATTTTTAGGACTTTAGATTAGAGATAACTGGAGACTTCTTCTCCAATTTTATTGCTAGAAGATTTTCTGACGGATATCTTTCTGATTGATATCTTAAAATTTTCTTTCTTTTGTAAATAATCTGGAGATAATCCAGGTATCAAATTATCTCCAGATTATTTACAGTCTGCCAATCGTCTGGATAAAGTTTGAAACTCAATCAGGACCCATACTCTGTCCAGAAGCTCATCATATATTGCCATACTGTATCTAGAATGTAGATACAGTATGGCAATATATGTCACCATATACTACCAGACTCTATCCAGACCACAAAAAATCTGGCACTAGTCTGGATATAATTAGGAAATTAACATGAGGCTAGATAAAATCCATATTAATTTTTTTACACATACGCAGTTTTACTTTAATTTCTCCGCGGCAATACTGCGCGGGAAATTGAGGCGTTTAAGCGTCGTTGCCGGGGATCCGCGTGGGCAATAACGCGGCGTTTATCTCGGACTGTCGTGGTTTGACGTTGACGCCGGACATCGACCGTGGCGGCACGGAATCCGTTCCCCGCTGACGCCAGAAGCGTAAAAAGTGATAACTCCGCGGCTAAATTAAACCATCGCGCGTGGTTCATCGGAGTTCGCAGATTAACGAACCGCGCAGCTGCTGATTTGCATTCGCGCGATGAACGTCGTCTTTGTCATTGCGGCGTCTTATCTGGCGGCGGTCGGGCGTTCACTTGGTCTATTATCACTTGGCCTATTAGGTAATGAGTCGGAGATGCCCAAAAATACACAAATACGAGTTTAATGGGGGCATTCAGCAGAGTCGCTTGAACAAACAACGACTAAGAAAGAAAATAAAGTAGAAAAGTTTTAAGTAAAATTTGTAAGAACTTTTCCCATTTAGTAAGATACATTTTCTTAGACCATCAACTAAAATGAATTTGTGGCTTGTCACTTAGATAAATATTCTATCGGAACTATGCTTATGTTTTATACCCTAATGAGCCGTTCAAATTTATCGGCCGATAATTCTACGATTGGACAATCGGTGATTTCTGTATGATCGAAATCTCGTGGTATTTGGAAGAACAATGCTGAAATTGCGACGCACAATGGTGTGTGGGATGGAGATCCTGGTAGTCGCGTGATCGATCTGGGTCCCAGAGTTCGTTTCAAGTTGTGTAATGTGATCTGGTGAACTGTGCCGCACTCGGAGAATTGTGGTCAGCTGCTTCCTTGGGGTCGGAATGTTTAGGAGGAGAGTTGAGAGGTGGTCGATGTTGTTGAGGTTAGAACGATTGGGTTTTGGTTCTAATTTGCCTGGATTTTTGTGAATGCGAGAATGAGTGTGGGAAGATGGTGCTGATGGTGGGGACTGAGTGACGGTTAATAACCGCGAAATATCCCGGACACATTAATTATGTCCGCATTATGTCCGTCGGAGAGTGATTGATATACAGGAGACGCCGATTATCCGAGGTGGTCCGGGCCAAGTGTACGTCGGGTAACTGAAATTTCAGATAATGTGGAGAATCGCCGTAAAGACTGTTATTACCGGGATGCAAGCGTAGAGTGAGAAACGGAAATCCACCAAAGTACGGTTTAAATAAAAATGGGGATATTGAAAGCGGAGAAATTTCAGGGAGATGAACATCAATTTTTTGGATTAGCATTGTGTTTTTGAGACTGTATTTTGTAAATTTCAAGCTGGAGTTAGGAGCATATAAACGTCAGAATTCTTGTTATTTTTATGGAAAAACAGCGGGGTTTCGATACTGCTGTTTATATTGACATTTCTACTGGAATTTTCTTTCCAGTATTTGTTTATCTTATGCACTCTGTAGATTTAAGCGAATCGCTTTTTGTGCGATATCACTGTGCTTTTTCGATTCAAAACTCCGGTATTTTGATTAGACGAAGGAACAATGACTCATCGCAAACTCGCACGCTGGGACTTATCTGAGTGCGTGTTATTCTAGTTTTTCCATGTTATTCCGGCCGCTTGTCTCGGATAACGTGGAGACCTCGGACGAGTTGAGCACCGCGGATAACTGGAGTCCGGATAACCGAGGTTACACTGTAACGTTACTTTTATCACCACTTTTATAATTACTCGTCGTATAGCTTTCTTGCTTGTAGTAAACATTTAATTCAAAAACGTTATACTTAATAACAAGACCAGAGTTTATGATTATCGGATATACTGAAAAAAACTAAATGGCACCTAAGTGATAAAAGTACCAAGTGGTAAAAGGATATCTGGTGGGACCGTATAGCTGCGTTTAAAGATATCTGTTGTAAATTTTAATTTTTCAATTAATTTTCATGGTACAATATGACAAAAGTACAAAAAAATGTAGATTGTTGGATTGCCAAAATTTTAGCCTCAGAAGATCGATATATCAATACAAATCCCTTACATCTTCAGATAAAACAGATTTCAAAGACAAGATTTGACAGATAGTATGCCTTACCACTTGAAATTGTACTTTGACCAAAATAATGGCATCTCGTACAACGAAAATGATAACTTTAATCACCTAGTTTCCTCAGGCTATTTACGTTGAATTTTATAGGTCGCAACTCAAAATGTTCGAATTCAATAATATCACTTACTGAATTCGAACATTTTAAGAGCTTACTGTAATGATTATCCAGACTAACTCCAATTAAAAGATAAAATGTGTAAAAACGTCTGAAAAATGATTTTTAAATCGCCCTTTTCAATCAATAAACTAAACACGCGAAAACTGTAACCGCAATGTGAATCGATCTCCACAAAATGCTAAGAATTTCCCGGATCGAAACCGAATTCACGATTAAAACGCCGGTAAAACAAATTGTCTAACAGCTTCAGACTTTCTCGCATAGATGGCGCTACTCTGCATAAAGAATGCACAGAGCCGTCGCGTCGATAAGTCAGGTTCCGTGGACTCTCACGTTTCATTGATTATAAATACTGTGTCGGACACGCGGTGTCCCTTCAATGTTTAATCCCGATTGTCACGCCATCGTGTGGCCTCGTTCCACATTCCCGGGATGCTCGGGATCGGGCAAACAGAGTAAAACGCAATTACCCGGTGAGGCGGCCGCTTAATTTCATCAACCGGAGTCAATCAGTTGCGCATCGACGGATTAATTGTCAATTGTTTTTGGCGGACTACTCTCCGGCCGAGAAAGTCGCGGACAAAAACATGCCCTTATGCGCGCATCCTGCGCGGCACAGTTGCGCGGAGAAATGTCGCAGCGAAATACGAGGAAATGAAACGCCGAGGCGCGTTCCATTCGTTATGAACTTTTTGCGCGTTCCTTTTTCAGTTACCTTATTGCGGGTAATTGATTGCGGTTACGTTGCCCGTTCAAACGCCTCTTTACAAATTAGTATGAATAAAAAATCGTGTACCGTGGGATGACGAGGTTTGTAACACAAGACCCGAGTCGCGAACCTTTCCGCTACGTGCATTTAATTATTATGATGTAATGCATGCTAATGTCGGGTAATGTGTTTACAGATTTTGGGGCATATCGTGATGAAATTTATCAACATATTTCGAGAAAACGCGACCTTCTATCTAAGTTTATTTGCACTGATTCAGTCGGAAAATCTGTAAAAAAATTACACTTATAGGAACAGGCAAAGTTTATGGGAAACACGTTTTGTATATATGTAAGAGTATACCTCACGTAAGGGTATGCAATCACTTATACGTCACATAAGACGTCAAACACTTATACTTCCCATAAGGTCATCCAAATACTCACACTAAATATAAATTATACTTTATAATATACGCTGAATTCACAATTCACTGTTTTTGCTTCAAATGCGCATAGGTAGACACTTATGTTTCCTATAAGTGCATGCAAACACTTATACCTCGTACCAGTCTTTCTATCAAAAAAGTGTTTGGAACGCAAGGAAAGTCTCGAACAAAGGTATTCGCAAACTCTCCGCCTAAGTGTTTGCAAACACTTTCCATAAGTGCATCCATAATAGACAAAAAATTTTAATTGTCCGTCTATTCTCTTCCAAACCTACACCGGTAACAATGAATTCGAATGACACTTCCCAACAATTGACCGCCGTTCTTTCTTTCATATAAAGTCCAGTCCACTGCGCAAAATGGAACACTTCACGGTCCGGCGACTCGGTCCCAAATCCCGCGTTCGCGTGACATATTTCTAAGGCATAATTGGCGTTCGATCACCTTGCGCGGGAGAAAGAAAAAGGAGCCTTTCTTTGCTCTTTCTCTGCTTTCGGACGGCGTTTCCGTCTCGGGAACATTGTCCGCGACGGCGACCTTGCCTGAAACGTGCCGCCACGCGAGCCGCAGATTCGTTTTAGCATTTATTCTGAGACAATGCGAAGGTACACGCAATAAAAAGTGTAAGAGCGAACAAACGGCTCGATCCCCTATCTCGTTTTAGAATAGGTTCAACGAACCGTGTACCGCTTCTCCATAAAGATGCATTCCACGAACGAAATGCGCCGTGTGCGATGGTGCAAGCGTGTCAGCCATACGTTACGCTGTTATATACTCCAGGGCGAAAAAAGAGGAAGCGCAGGGAAAGGAGAAAGAGGAAGGCATGGGGGAAGAAGCGGCGATATTTACGACGAAAACCGACATTAATTTCGGCCCCGGTGGTGAGCGCCCTCTTTTCGTGCGCCCTTTTGTTATGATCTGGTGAGCAACGTAAACATAGTCCAGGAGACGAGAAGATTAGGATGGATGGGGAGACTGGAAGAATGTCTTATTTGGAGCCTTTGATGGCTTGTGAGAGATGACCTTGGGAGGATACCAATGTAAAATATATATGGCCACATTTGGCACACATGTTTACATATATGGTCCATGTATGTTGTTAGATATGTTATATATATATTATATATACTTTCATATATATCTGGGTTTCGCGTTCTGACTTTTAAGTTCTGAAAAGGGTTTCCCTGTGTAGGGTAACTTCAATGAAAATGCAAAGAAGTATAACGGTACCATTATTTAAAAAATGCAGTACCTTTGTATTTCGAGTATCTGAAAGCCAGAATTCAAACGGAACTGCGAACCTCGAAAGTCGAGTAAGGTATTTTAATTTAAATAGCATTACACTTGTAGGAAGTCCTGTTCAGTTAATAGTTTCGAACGGTTCTATCATTCGACTTTCATTGTGCAATGCACCTTTTAAATTTTAATTAAACTCCCGGGTTATCTAATTAGCTATTACTTTCGATTTTTCAGTCTTTTCGTTTTCACGTAGACTAATTGAATGGCTGACGTTATACGAAACGAGTTTAATTTCGAGTTGAGATCTATTCTCCGACCTTATAAAGATCTGAGGTGCCGATGGCAGTATATGCCATGGGCAAATGTAACATAAAATCGGATGTTATATCTGACGTTAATTTTAATATCCCATTTGCTCTGGTTACACACTAACACCGATACCTCTTATCTCACGAATGATCTAAGGTTATTTCAGGTTAGAATTAATATCGCAACTCGTTATTTCTCACCGCACGCTGACGCTGACACACAAGACCGCGGGTTAGGTTTGGAGTTATGGCGGAAATTCAATTTCGAACTCCGGTTGAAAGGTCAAATCCCAGGTTCGATTTATTAACTTGCTTTCTAGATTTATAGATCTCAGTAGGCATTCGAACTCAAACGAGTTATAGGCACAACTTCTTATTGCAAACGTCTATATTTGCTGCAAACAAAACCACAAGGTAAAACAGGTGTTTCATTCGTCTTTCGTAAGTGTTTGCCAAAATGAAACGACTAACCTATAAAATACATATCCTCTACATGAACAAACAAATCTTTACACAAAAAAGTTTTAATTGCGATAGAAATGTTTTAAACATCGACTACAAAGGCGTTTTCGTAAGTGTTTGCCAAAATGAAACGACTAAGCTATAAAATACATATCCTCTACATGAACAAACAAATCTATACACAAAAAAGTTTTAATTGCGATAGAAATGTTTTAAACATCGACTACAAAGGCGTTTTGAGATAAAATATTTTGTTTTTTCAATGGACTCATCGTTTTCCGAACCGTTTGCATAGGTGTTTCGTTAGATAAACGACTATTTAAAAATATTATCTCGCCACGTTGGTATTACAAGCATTTGCGGGATGCTCATTAAGTACACTGCGTTGGGAACCGCGATATGGCACGCGCGATTCGGCCTTATTTTCTTTTTTTCAGCCGACATCCTTTCTCCGTTTCCAGTTGCAGCATTTCATCTCAGGCATCCTTTTGTTCGACATGTAAATGAGACCCAATTTTCGAACGCCTGGTTATACCAAAGATGGCACTCGATTCGTTATTATCGCGAAATAAAAATGCGCCGTGCTTCGATGATATCATCGATTTCGCGTCGTTACGTGCGGATGTAAAGTCGCACATTGTCGATGGGAACTTTATACCCGGTTTTTTATGCGGACGTTGATGTAAGCTCATGAAAATTGTTTCCTGCGTGAAAATAGGCTCAGCCGAAACTTTTATACGCGCATTATTTACTGGCGCATGAATCATACGCTTTGGCACAATCGCGACGATTAAGTGCACATTGCGGGGGTTTATATGTGGGTTCCGATTCAAGATTTATTCCGCGAGAAAAAGACTTTACGGAAGGAGAAGCGATTGAAAACGCTCAGCCCGATGATTTACTTTAAATTAAATTGTCATTCGATACGGGTTACTTATCGTGGGAACGATTTTTCGCGTAATGAGGCCCTGAACGGATTTCGGAACAGAGTGAACGTACTAAATGCAAATTTGATTATTTGTTGGGAAAAAAAGGATGAGTAATGTATAAAAGAAGGTATTCGAGGTCATCATTGACGGAAATTGGAAATTGTAAATGGTTCTACAAATTTTGGAAGTGTTCCTTAGGAATATCTGATAATCGAAGCAGATGGGAATTGCAAAATAATTCAATTTTACGATACTACGATAGAGGACTTATGATGTTATATCTTTGTTATAGTTAACTATCGACAATATCTTGCATAAAGTAATTTGAGAACCTAAAAATCAACATCATAATCTAAAATCATATAAGAATATACATGTGCATATTCTTCAATTGATTTGACACGAAAAATCTTTAATTTCAAAAGATATTTGAACTGAATCACAGTTGACAGTTTTCCAAATAACGCTGATATTGACATTACAAAAACATTCAAATTGGTGAATTTCATCAGTTTTTTATCTACTTCAACTGGAACTCTCAAAGGAATGACAGATTAATTATATCTTCCTATTTTTAAAACCACATCAACTTAAATTTTTCATTAGCATCCAGCTTTCTCAAATTCATACTTCTTTCTTGAATCACCAGATTATTTCCCGATATCTCCGCAGAACTCCGAAAACCTCGCAACCCTCCGAACCCTTCGACTAACCTGTCGAACCTGCGCACCACGATTTCTCTGACAAAAAAGTCTAGGTCAGAAAACACGCGGCTGCGCCGAGATCCGACATTGTTCCTCGCAGCACGGCATTATTTATACGCGCCATCGCACGCGTGTTCATTTTTCTCTAACGTATTAATCTTGCGGATTCGGTCGTACTTTACTTACATAATGGCTTCATTTTTCAGAGGGATTGTCTTCGCCGAAGATGATAAGTTAAAGCGCTTGCGTGCCTGGACGTACGTGTGTTTGTGCAAACGACATTCCTCGCGTAACCTCATGCTCTCCCTGGTGCGTCCATTGAATAGCCATTGAGAGCAATATGATCTCTTTCCCGCGAACGCTTGCGTGCCGTATTTCTTGCGCGCGACAAGCTGCCGTATTAGGTCTTGTTTCGCCCGGCTAGAATCGCCAATGAGCTTTCGTTCGCCGGCGCTCTCATTACGCTTGGCCCTATTCATTATTGGGTCGCTTCCGCGTCAAGACGAAAGACTTTCGATCGGCCGAAACGCCACACTATCGGCGCGCTAAATAGATCGGTCTGAAATTCACGCCTCGTGGTATGTATTCAGAGGCACGTGGAGGGCTATTGAATTTGGGTGCGGGCGTTATTAACGTGCAGGAAGTTTAGGGTAAGTACGTAATCAATGGCTGGATTCAACAGGGGTGGGTGGCATGAGATGGTGATTATACGAGAAAGCGGTGGATTGCATCGAGTTGGTAAGGTGTCGAACAAGGAGTAGATGAGAATTGGATTAGCACTGAGGAAAATATTCGTTTCGGTTGAAAGATTCCTTTTGTTCGAAAGGATTTCGTTTTAGAACAAGAGGATAGTCTTTTTGGTTAGGAATCGTTTTGAAGTAGAAAGAGTGTCTAATGTGTTAATGGGTTTTTGGGTTTGATATTGCAGGTTCGAATTCCTATTAGAGTTACCTGCCATTTCTATCTGATGTATCAGATTTTAATTTTCAAAGCTTGCATTTTAAAGTTTCTTTCTTGTTGGTAAAATCTGGGTGGAGGTAAACGTTTAGAATTAAAGGCTCTGTTCACTATAGTGACTCTTAAGATCAAAATTTTGAAACCTGATCTTAAAAACAGTTTATCTAAACAGATGCCAACTCTAGGTAGTTATAACTTTTTCATAACAGACTACAATTTCATCTGTAACAATTTTTTAAAAGTTCGATACCTTAAATCTTTACTTCGATCATGTATTGTAAAGTCACTTGACTTTTCAATACAACTTTATTCCGCATCTTCGATCGGGATATATAAGGCAATGATTCCGATGCCTCTCACAAAAACTAGGACATCTCAAATTGTCGGTGAAAACTTTAACCAGAGAAAAGTTTGCAGAATTTTTCTCGAGAAGCTGTTAAGGAATAAGTGAAACCACAATAATAATTTGAGTATGTTGCAGTGTTAAATATATACCGAACTCTTACCTTTGCAAAAAATCAAATTAAAAAATTCGACGAAAAAATAAAGTTTTTCAAAAAGTGACCAAGTAAAACTAATAGTTTTGAAGCGTAAAATTCGCATAGCATATTTTACAACGTAAAAGAATAATACCCATTACAATCATCAATACATTTCTCCCAATAATTACAACATTCCTTCACCTTTATTCACACACAGTGTTTATTACCTTTCTCGATAAATTCTCCGTAAAAAAATCAACTCCACAAATTCTTCAAATACTTCTCACAATATATCCCCATTCATTAAGATGATGTCGAACAAGCAGGCCAAGTTTGAATTAGGAACTTTTCGCCACAAGTAATTTATCTTAAATTATTCATAAATTATTAAACGCTTTTGTAAAACAACATATCTTCGTTTCGCGATATCGAACCGCGGATTTGACATATTTTTATGTCTAATTTCTATTGCTTTGACATAGAAATAATGTTGATTTAACATAACTAGACAACATTCTTATGGTATGGTACATTGCATTATACCAATGTACCATTTTTTCCCAGACGTTACAAAAGTCGATAATGTAGTAAACGTCACCTTAGCTACTGTTTTTACACCTCTCAAAACATAATATATCTACTACTCTTAAAAAGGTAATATACATCTAACAACGCCTCTCGAGTGGAATGCCTAAAACCACATAAACTGCGCCTGGACAAAGCTCAATAAATTTTTTTCGGCAAGTTCGGCGCAGTTTTTGCAGCTGTACCGCCAGCGCCGACCGAGTCGTAAAATATCTGCTATGTTAACATAACTCTCGATATATCATGACGTCTGATCGTCATGTCGAGTCGTCGAAATTTACCACGCCTCTTAAGTGCGAAGAGGGCCCCGCAGCAGGAACGAATCGCGACGCCAGAGAAGCTAAGCCGAGACGGCACATTGCTATTCATCGTTGCGCCACTATTACCCCGCGTCATTTATCATACTGCCTCGCATTGTCTAGAAAGGTCCTTCCGGGGCTTCTTTCGCGGCTTCCGCTGTCCACTTCGGTGGGTAATTGTTCGACTTATCCAACATCTCCGCGCTGTCTACCGCGGGAATATGCTTACCCTTAAATCATGCCTCAGGGATGTCAGCAGCTTGTTAATAGAAGTCGATCTTATAATCTTTCCACTTTCGGTTTGAAGGTTAAGTTGCAACAGGTGGTATCGAATTAAACTAATCAGTTTTCACAATATTATTGTAATTTGCAAATTTTCGATTGTGATATCTGAAAATATGTTAGATCCATCATGAACTTTAATCCAGAGATTGAGGATTAGAATCAATATTAATTAAAATTAATATTTGATGGATGAATGGAATATTAATGAAATAACATTTAAATTGACATTTCAACTACATACTTTATAATGCAAAATTAAAATATCCAAACTTTGTACAGATAAATGTAAATATTACTCCCTCACATAATAAATCAACTAGATATTGAAGCGAGCAACGGAGGATGGGTCCTACAGGAATGAATTTCGAATGAAACTTCAGCAATATAGATCTGCTGATAAAATCAATTCAACTATATCATTAGCTGAAATAGTTGGCGATATGACATGGTAACATCAGTAAAATATCTTATTGTTTTGGATATGTCAGCTTCAAGTAGCTAATGATAAATTTTTATAATTCCTTAAGACGAAGATACGTGTTTGCGAAACCCATTTTGTCACCGAGCTCATTTACGTTTAATACTGCGTGGCCCTTTCGTTCCGAGAAGCATTTAGTTTGCCGAAAAAAGTAGCGCACTAATTGCGGTGTTAACGTCGCCCGATAAACCGAGTCGGTTGTCTTATCTCATCGGGATCGGGCGGAAAAAAGACCGATCAAATAAATGAACGTCACAATTAATTACCCGACTTGTAAACAAGCGCGCGATGAGCAATTTACATTGAAAACTTATTTCGTGCGGAATGCCTTTAATTGAGGCGACTCGCGGTGATCTTGTACGTGTAATTATCGGGAATTGCGCTCGTCATGTTGAGTCCTTCGGCGCACATTTTCGTCTTGTTATATCAATGAAATACGCTCGAGTGCGTTTCGACAATAAACATTCGCGATATTTATCGCCGCGCGCCTAATAAAACCACAAATTTGTTGGGCTCGAGTTTCCGCCGAGGAGCGCTTTTGCCGGTTTCTGGCGGTTTAATTATTTGGTTGGAATATTACGCGAAAATTCGGTCACTCGAAGTAATTGCGCGACAGCGTAATCATGAAGTCATCCACGGTGCAATCAAGTTTTTTGTGGCTAAGGCTGTTCGATTAGAGAGAAACAATTTGGAATTCTGATGCAAATTATTGGTCGAAAGCGTAAATGCTGCAGAAGGTTTCTTCAAATATTGAAATCATTGATAGTGTCAAAAACACTGAAAGTATTAATATATAAGATTTAGTGCTTTAAATATTCCAAATGTCCTGTAGTTCAACATTGAAACGTCATTATAAAGTTCTTCATAAAGTTTAACATTGAAGCGTACAGGACAACATTAAAATTATTTTTGAGAAGGCTAAACATTGAAACATTTAGTATTTTATGGTATCTTTATAAAAGTGTTCTTCAATAAAGATCAAGTTCCATTTTTCAGTTTCATGGGACACTAAAATGATTTTTCAAAACTTTCAACATTGGAACTTTTAGTGCTACAGAACACCACTAATTGTCTCTATAAGATTTAAAAATGAAACACAAAATGCACTTATTGACCACATTTCATCTGTTCCTAAAAGCTACACCATTGTGTGAACTCTAAGAACACTCATCCCTAAATCTCTTCGCTGCTGTCCCATATTTTCTCTCCAACCTTCAACTTTGTCCACCCGAACCACCGTTGGCAACACTGCCAGAAAGACGCCATTCAGCCCCCACCCAGCGGTTCGCCCATTCACCTAACTTATCATGAAATCGCGAAAAATTAATTATCGGCATCAATCGTGGGTGCCGCGAAGTCGGCACGTCAGCGCGATTGCGCAATTAATATTCCGCCACAAATCATTATTGAGTCAACAAGTGCGCGCGACGAGTAGCCGCGTATTTACGACTACCACAACAAAACGGGACTTTTTTGCGGCGGGCCCCGTGTGAAGGATTTACCGCGTTCCGTAATACCGTCGCGGCATTATTCAGGCGCTCAAAGGCCCATAGAGCGGGCCCCTAGCGCTCGCTCGGGCCGCACAAAACGAGCGTAATTAATAACGCCGCGTGACGTTACAAACTACCACCCGTATTAAGCCGCGTGCGTTGCATGGCGCCCGGTGCTATCTCTATGATTTATGGCGTCAAGCCAACACTTTGGCTCGCGCACGTGACTGGTGCCGCATGTGTGCGCGAGCATTGACGAATACGCGCGAGATAGGTGACCCGGCGACACGCCGAGCACTCGTCGCTTTATCATGCCAACATTGTTATATTTTACGCTGCGGTGCTCCGGATGTCAAGGTCATCGACGAAGGTGCAACCAGTCCTGGGAATGGCGAAATAATGTAGAAAATTCGTGCACTCACAGAAAAATTTTTAGTGTTATAACTGTATTTGTTAGTTGAAGGGATTTCTTGAATAAACCAATAATTTTTTTTGATTCAACTAAACTTCAGTTGAATTAACAAGACATGCATGTTTCATTCAATTA
>JABFPB010005012.1:0-13949 GCA_022817645.1 Ceratoteleas bidentatus
TAAGTATTTAATGGTATCAGTATGTAAGAAATTAACACACTGAGTGACGGGACAAAATCTGCAGTTTCTGCGGGATGGGCAATGTGCCTTAGTTGGCCATGATTAACACTGTTAACATAGTCAGCAAACACAGTTGATAAAATCCGCAGGTACTGCGGGATAGTTGTGAGAAAATTATAAGCTATTTTAAAAGGAAAAATTCAGTTAATATGATAGTTTTTTTTCTCAGTGCAGTTATTGCCCTGGTTAGGAATAAAGGATATGACTAGATGAAATTGGGGTGCGTGGAGCGCACCCTACTTTAATCTAGTGTGATTCTCACATGCGTTTCGCAGGCCAAATTATCATATGATTTATCATATGAGAAATACATATGAGAATATCATATGATATTTTTCAACAGAGGCGGAAAGTAGGTATTTTTTCAGTGTAACGGCGACAAAAATATCAAGATGTTTACAACAGATTGCACGTTTGATTTACTCCAAACGTGCAATGAATATACTTGCGCACAGAGAAATTTCATCCTATCATCGGGTGTAAGTCCATCGGGTGTAAGTATCACCGGTGTTAAACGGTGACAATTTTGCATGCTTCAAAAACATGGAAGTAACCGTTTAATTAGCTGAGAACTACCGTTTCTAAGTCCGAACACTTGCATCTTATAAATGGACGACGAATCACACTCTTAAAAAGATCCGGTTAGACCAATCTGAATCCGACTATCACAGGTGGAAAATCTTGTCAATATTTTGCCATGAAGATTTCTGTTTCTAAAAAAAAGAAAATCTATTTCCATCGATTCCTCCTGTCACATGAGGAATTCGTGGCGCCACGCACTGATTCGCTTCTCATCACAAATGATCAGGAACGATTGCGTCAACACAAGAAATGACAGCAAGTTATTGAGGTTAGGAACGACAGACGCATACGCGCGCCTGCGCGCCACCTACCGGCATCCCCGGCATCGATTATTGGGAGGGAAAATCCTCCT
Organism: Ceratoteleas bidentatus; assembly: GCA_022817645.1. Lineage (NCBI taxonomy): Eukaryota > Metazoa > Arthropoda > Insecta > Hymenoptera > Scelionidae > Ceratoteleas > Ceratoteleas bidentatus. Next base: position 995 of record JABFPB010005012.1, read on the forward strand.
GTGACAGTCGGATTCGTGTTCGATCAGCTTTTTTTATTTTTCTTCCCAATGGAATATGATGTAAAAATAGAATATGATTAAATTAAATTAAATTAAATTCCAAAATAGAATATAAGTTTACATGGCAACGAATAAGCTGTTGTCTTTAACAACTTGTGCATTGTTTTAGTCATAATATGACAAGATGAATTTCAACAAGAAGACATTCCTCTTGTGGTGGAAATGATATTTTTAAGAGTGCATCTTTCTATTATCTATGACTACCGTTTAGTTAGTAGCGCTGCCCATAGGAAAAAAGCATGGCACAATCCACCGTTTGAACCGGCAATACATACCGTTTGATCCAGTGTGAATTGCCAATTCAAACGGTTAGACTTGACGGTTTGTAGGATGACTTGAAGCACGCGTCAATCCTATCGCAGTTTGAAAAGTTAACTTCAAGTGAAAATAAGGTGAAAAGGGTGAAATTTCTCTCCGTGTGTAACACCACAATAAACACCGCAATTCTACCCGATTTACACTCAGTATTACACCGATTTTACCCTGTACATTTCACCTTCAATATAATGGTGGGAATTCGCAATGTTATTTTAGTGTATAGCTGGTGTATTTAGAGGGTACAATTTTTCGGTGTAAAAGTATTCTAAAAGTATGGTCGCCTTTACCCCGTGTTGCGAGTTCCTACAAATTCCTAAACGAAACGAGGCTTTTAGGAACTAGTAGGAAATTTGAAACCGAAATTTCCAACATGTATAATGAAAATACGTAGAACATATACGGAATTCCTCAAATGTACTGGGAACTGCAATCGAAAAGTTTGCTTACAAATTTCCCAAATCAATTAGGAAATTCCGTAAATGAATTTGTTCACAGAAAAAAAATTTTCTCCCGAAAGAGGAATCGAACTCGGAATCTTACGTTTCCGAAGACTTGTCCTCTAACCATTCGGCCACGAAGCTTTCTTGTATACACTAAATAAAAACTTTGTTGACACTCAGTTAGCGACCGATTCGGATTTCCCAGTGTCAACAAAGTTTTTATTTAGTGTATACAAGAAAGCTTCGTGGCCGAGTGGTTAGAGGACAAGTCTTCGGAAACGTAAGATTCCGAGTTCGATTCCTCTTTCGGGAGAAAATTTTTTTTCTGTCAACAAATTCATTTACGGAATTTCCTAATTGATTTGGGAAATTTGTAAGCAAACTTTTCAATTATAGTTCCCAGTACATTTGAGAAATTCCGTATATGTTCTACGAATTTTCATTATACATGTTGGTAATTTCGGTTTCAAATTTCCTATTAGTTCGTAAAAGGCTTGTTTCGTTTAGGAATTTGTAGGGACTCGCAACACGGGTAAAAATTGTTGAATATTCAGTATTCATAAATTTAATTATTCAACCCCGATTTACGATACCGTATAACGTTAATCCCGAAAAGCAGATTAAACCTTGTTCTCACTCAGAGCGAAAACTGGAATACCAGGCGACTCGGTTGAAAATTCAATTTCTCACACGTTTCATCACTTGTTAAGGAACCCGAAATTCCCTCCCAAGTGTCATAATGTACTATCACTCATCGTATCAAAGTGAAACTACCACCATCATGTATTATAAACAAAAAAATGTAAAATTAGGCAACGTGATGTATATTTTTTGCCAAAAGACAAATTTTAATAATATTAATGTTATGTAAGTTTTCACGAAATTAGTGAAATCACATTTTATATCGTGTAATCTTACTAATAAATGACCCTTTATTTTGCCAGTCTGTTCAACCGACGTTTAGTTTTTAATACAATTGGGGAACCCAGGGTGTTCATTTAAAATAAACTTTTATACCATACCGGAAGGGTGAATAATGATTGCGTGCAAATGAGCGATACTAAAAAAAATGTCATTTGGATTCGGCGAAGATCGAGTTACAAATGACGCGGTGTGTGCAAAACAATTTGTTATCTTATAACGATGACGTGTATCGATCGTGACTTTCCCCCTTACTCTTCTCCTGTGACCTACTAAATTTCGAAGCCCCATCCTATGAACTTTATCGACCCTTAAATTTTCGATGCAACTTTTATTAATCGAATAGAAGCTACGCATTGCATGACCCAATTCAGCGATATACAGGTTACGTGAACAGATGACATCTCCAGAAAATACTGAAGTCATTAATGCGGTGTATAAAGTAGGCACTAAGGACATTTCTGTTAAAAGTTAGTCAAGCTTTCAACAGAAGAATATCTCTCTTGGTATGAAATATACTATTTTCTTTTTAGTCACTTTTGGCTGGAATGTCTCCCTGACTTATACATATTTATCATAGAATATTTCTTCCAAAGTGTAAAACTTGTAAGCAATTTTTCTACGTTGCTTCCAAGTACCACAAATAAAAAATTGTCATCGAAAATTTACTAATCAGTGTTTAACTAGTTATTAAAATTATCGCACAATCGAATTTAAATTTATCCACAAAATAGTGACAACCGTCACTATTGTCAACTATTGGGCAGATAATAATTCAGTTAAGTATCTCTCTACAAGTACATATCTGTCCAGGACTAAAAATACAACATTACTGTTGAAACAAGAAACAATGACGGTGATAACAAACCTCTGACGCCGATTTGCGAAGTGCCGACCGATTCGAACGAGTAGCTATCGCCCGTTGATTCAATCCAAATCGTCCGGTTGTGATTGGTTTAACGATTCATCGATCGCGCGGTTCGTTGATCCAGCGGGTGGGTTCACGCGGCTTCGGCAATCGGTATTCAACCTTGCGGCTAAAATTAATCCCCGTTGCGCGGACTGCGAGCGCGTTTATAATTTCGCATTTTTCAAATGTTGACGCGGCAATACAAGTAAAAATCGCCTCCCGGTAAATGAAAAAGAATTAAATACGATAGGTGATTTTTGGATTACATTTCTGTTTTAATTTGTGAATCGTATTTCATCTATTGTAACGATAAAAACAGCGCTCAACTAAAATAGCGTGATTAATTAAAAAAGAAAAACCTGCCACATGAAGATTTGAACTCGGAAAGTTCAAATCTTCATCAGGCTGGTAGATGTAAATGTAAATTTTCAATTGTACACAATTAATTCATGATTAATCGTAGTTTTTCATGATTCAGGATTTGCTGGGAGAAAACTTGGAATATTATTCTACCTTTTTTTTCGTTTAATGGGTAAAGGTAGGTGACTTTTTTCGCACCAAGATTGCATGATATAATAGCATTGGTACCATCCACAATCGCAAAACAATGGTTGATTCCCACCGATCCGCAAACAAAAGAAAAATACATTGCGGCAACGTTTTGTAAACAACACATTTCTCGGGCGAAAATATTGTCGAGACGTTATTTTGTGTATGTATTTTTAAATCGAACTGGCCGTTGCGATAGAGCGTTTATAGCCGATTTGCGGCGAGTTCGGGACATTTATTATTCTTTTTCATTTTATGTCAAGGGAGCGATTTTGTAAAAATAACTCAGCGCGGATTAATTAAAAAAAGCGTGTTTGAAATTATCTTAATTTCGGTATGAAAAAAATAACATCGGAAAGGGGGTGTACCTTGAAAATGACAATGTTCATGAATCGTTTAACCGAGACGCGGGTTATTTTCGTGGCCCATTACGGTGCGACCTTGAACTCGGTTGAATTTGTCGTCTTGATTGACATTGAAAATAGAGAGATGAAAAAATGAAAACGTAGAGACGAAATAAGCACAGCTAATGGATCAGATTCCAACTTGCGTGTTTAGACGGTAGGAACTAATGAGGAGTTTTGGCAAGTATACTAAAATTAGGACAAGATTTTTTTTAAAGTTTTCTATAATAACGGCTTCAAGGGCAATCAAGTTTATAACTCTTTTAAAAGGAAATATATTTTCCTTTTCAAATTTTCAAACTGATGAAAATAATATTTAATATTTGCAATGAAAAAACTAATTCGTAAAAGCTTCGAAAACTTCGTATCTTTTACGATATATCTCGTAAAGCTTACGAATTTTTCGTAGCTTTCAGTGTGGTGTTTATATCGAAAAAGCCCTGCTTTCGTTTGTGGTTTCGTATGTGCCAACGAATTTAAAGAAATGAATAAATCTGATTTGGTCTCCAAATAAGGTAATCAATTTCTAATTTAGAAACAAAAACATACTTTTTAAATGTCTACTTACCTAGTATTAAATTAATTAAAAGTAATTGATAGTTTGCTAATGAACTAAATTCAGGAACTGAACAAAATCGAAATGCCTGTTGACCAGCATTATATATGTTTTTTATACATTTTCAATAAACAATACAATTAAATGATTACTAGCAATAATTATTTAATTAGAGCAAACGACTCGTTGATTACAGCAAATTAATACGCAATGACAAAATATATTCCGCAAAATGAAATTAATATTTAAACACTTTTTATTTAAATATTATGTCAATAATATATATTAAAATATCTGGAAATTTGTTTATCTAAGAAAATAACAGTGGCTCTTCATATATGTTATATAAAATTGAATATACTGGCTATGGCTATTTTCTGTTGAAAGACTATGTTGTTAGAACGAGGGATATTATGTTCATCTCCCACACTCACTTGTTAGGAAAAGTAGCATATCTTTCAAATAGTGTATTTGAGAAGAGAAGACCAATAAGGATGGTCTTCTCTTGTTAGAAAGATCAACCTTATTCTCGACATTTTCTGAAGTTCTCAATTTGTTGTTCTTATCAATCATTGTATGACATATTTATGCAAGTTTTGTATTCTTATCTGTTAGATCGATGTCAGTTTAATTACATAAAATCAGTATTTTTCATAATGCCGAATATGGACTCTGTACAGACTAGGCGGACTTATTTTAACTAACGACTTCAATTATCAAACACATCAGCACTTAATTACTCAAAACTGTATTTCAATGATTCCAAATCTATATCAATCACAAAACGATCTTGGATTACCTTTTTCATGCCCTTTTTAAACAAAGAATAAACTGTCTGCAAAAAACTTCCGATATAAACGAATAGAAAAGAATTGGATTTATCCAAATTTCGCATTCATTTGAATTATGTGTAATTCATTTCACCTGGTTTGAATGGCTGCAATCGGTGAATAAATTCCAATTTCTGAATTCAAGTTAAACTTTTATTAAACGTCGAACTAGAATTGGAAATATTAGCAAAGTATTCATTTGTATATTTTTGAATATAAAAATAAATAATAAAAAAAGAGTTTGTAATTTATCAAAAAAGAAATGTTTCTTCTAATAAAAAATGTATTGTTTAAAACATTGATACATCGGAACAGAACATAATAAAATGAAATTGAAACTGAAATTATGTATTCAGAATCTTTCCAACGAGGAATTAATTCTTTTAATTAACAATTCATTTCTATTCGTTCCTATGAAACATTTTGTCCTCGACTTTTACCATTCGTCCAAACATTCTCAATATCCCTGCAAAAAATATTTCCTAGAAATGAATTGAGAATGTAAAAATGAATTCCTTCCTGCAATGATTTTTAATTCATATTTTTATTCTCAATTCAATTCAATTCTGTTCTCTTCCAGTGATTCGTCGATGTTTGTAATGCCAAATTTTTAATTTTTGAAAATGAATTCATCTTTGTTCAATTCCTTAATCTGCAATCAACAAAAAGAATGAATTCTTTTCTATTCACTTCAATTCCAATCAAATAGACATTTTGAATTTGACGATAATGGGAATTCAAAGAATGTTTTCAATTCCTTATTTGGCATCCAAACCTTTAAAAATAAATGCGAAATAAGGCATTGAGAAACATCCAATTCTTTTCTATTCTAATTCTTTTCATTTCCATCAAATATTTTTTGCAGGTATCACATGCAGGTATATCTCGCTCAAGAAACTCGCCATCAATCGAAAGAAACCACCGCCACCTGCACCCCCACCTTCCACCCTACTTGCGGAAATACAGCATAACCTAAAATCCCCTCAGCCAATCAGCTGCGACGGGCGCCACCGACTCGGAATCAAAAAGTCGCGGGGTTTCAAGGTCACCGAGTCGCGCGCCGGGCTTTTCCGTTTGATCAATTTTTCGGATCCGCCGGGTGCGCTTTTCCCCCATCGCCAGGATCGAAATACTCGGCGTCTGCGCGCCACCGCGCGGGCTATGTATAGCCGATGTGCATGGATTCTCGGGTGCCCGAGGCATCATTCGGCTCGTGCGAATATTGCTCATTGCAAGTCCGGTCATTTGTTAACACGCACCCCGTGGTGGCTCCGGGTCGCGGCTCGGTCGCGCAACCAATCAAACGACCTTTTTTTCGTCGCGTCGACGTGCAACAAACAAGTGGGAGAAGGAAAACATGTCATCCGTCGACCGAGCCGTGACGTAACGACGATTGGGCTGCTGGTTGGTTCGCCAAAATTTGTCAACAAACGCGAGGAATTATGAGATTGGATGGCGAGTGGTGCTCTCGAGAGAGGTGTTGTTAGTTGTTAGAAATCGGACGTCAGTTTGCAGCTGGCTCGAGCGAGTGTTGGGTAAGTTCAGGTGACGTTTCGCTTGTGATTAGGGTGCTTCCGTGATAATAAGTGTTTTACAAACAAATGTGTTGCTGGTGAAATAAAAGAGTTAATTATTAACAGTGTTTTTTAAGAGAAACTATTGATGAAAAGATATGCTTCATAGTTAGTAATTTATTGAATTTGGTAGAATCATGTACGTTTTTACTACTTTTATTATGTTATCGTGAAATGAGATTATAAAAAATAAACAGTAAAGTGAAATGTACTGAAGCAATACAGATCATGTTTTCAATGTACTTAAGAAAGTTTGATGGTTTTTAAGCAGAGATGTTTGTCATTAAAAATGATATTAGACAGTAACATGTGATAAATAAATGTATATAAACATAAATAGCAAATATATCCATACTGACACATATTCCATAATCTTTATAATCTATTTTAATGTGATAGTAACGATAAAACCACCCCAAATTAGAAAGAAAACAAGTATTGGAGTAATCGATGAAAACTGGGCGGAAAACGTTTGCTTAAAAAGTCCTTCGTAAAAGTGGGAATTCCGTAAGTTTTTGTCAGGAAACACACATCCAAACGAGAGCTGGGTGACGGCATAGATAAGTCGATATTTTATTCATGTGACAGTAAAATTTCGAGCGATAATTATGTGTCAATGGTAATTCGAGCTCGTGGCTTCTTAATTTCCAGTGATTGCGCGGTTTAATCTCGACGGAGTTCGCGGCTGTAAATTTCGGCGAACGTTCAAGGGGTCGTTATCGCACAGGGGCCTTCTGTGCAAAGAATACTCGCGCTCTCATAAGCGAGAAATATAATCCGGTTGGAGCCGTCTCGAGGAAGTTGAGGAAAGATGTGATTAAATGTGAGAAGATTATGTGGGAGTCGAATCCGGCGGATCACGAGGTCGACCGACGGTCAACGGGTTGACCGGATGATATTTTTGGCGATGTTGACTGCGTGTGTTTATTTCTATAAATATGCGCGACGAACGTAGTCGAATGAGTTAATTGTTCTTAGTTTTTTCAAATATTAAGGGAGCTTGTCAGAATTAAAGTGTTGGATATCTGGGAGTATTTGCTGATAGGTGTTTCTAAAATATTGGAAGAACTTCTATTATGAAAATGTATTATTATTGAACTTTAAAAGAGCGAAAAGAGAGCTGAAAATGGATATGAGAGATACAGTATTTGACGAAAGGAAAGTTATTATTTCTTCTAAATGCTGTAGTATCGTTGTATTAGTTCAAGTTCGTAATTAATTAAATACATGACAATTGAATACAAATGAAAATGATTTATTCAAATGAATGTATGTATGAATAAACACGAATAAAAAAATTAAACGATATATATTTCAGTTTAAAACTATTCGCATGTGATAAGTGGTAATTAGTAAGTTATTAGTGAAATTTTCAAAGAAATGTTTAAGAACATTTTTAGATTAAAAATATTGTTGCATGTTATATGCATTGGCAATAAAATGTTGATTTGTTTCATCGTCGGGGTATGACGTACACGGGATATTTTTGGTAAAATGTGTGACACTTGAAAGTTGCCAAGTTTGTCCTGTCTGAGTCATGTTAATGTAAAAAAGCATTTGCAATACAAAATCTGTATAATTTTGTCAATAACACAGACTATTTTATTTGCAATTCCACCCTTTTGTATGAATTGAAAGTAGATACTGCAATTAAACATTTCCAATATAAAATTACTAAAACTTACTAACTTAATTTCGTTCAAATTAATCAGAATTCTCAGACTAGCAAAATCCGTTGGCGGCGCTGAAGTCGGCACTGGTGGCGACGTAAAATACGCATATATCTATTTTAATAAAATTATAATTTCAACAACTGCACAGTGAAATATGTAAATTCTTCATTATAACTCTTTATTTCACCAATAAATAAAATCTTTTATTACAAAGCATCAGGCTGCATGGCTGTTTCTCACCACCAGAAATGAATGAAATGGTTATAGTGTTTTGGTAATAAAATTTGAAAAAGGAGTCAACTTTTTATGGCAACGCCGGTATTGGTTTACATTCATTCAGTTAAGAGTTCTTTGAAGAGAACAGTCACTCAGTGCGACTGGAAAGCATTGGGAGACTTTATCTATAGTACAAAAATGCCATTCACATTTCTACAATGTAAGGTAGTACTTAATTTTACATACATCGGTTATAATAACTAATTAACAAGCTGCACGATATGGTTAAACAACTACATATAGGTATTTTCGAAAATATAGAAGTTTATATCACTGGTTAAAAGAATAATACCAGAACCCTTGATAAAATAACATGAGACATTTAATGGTATTAATTATAACGATATTATTCAGGGTCATAATAAATAATTTCAAAAAATCTTTATTTTTGAGATTAAATGAAATAAATTTTTGAGATGTCGTAATTTTTCTCCAAATGACAGGTACAAAATGAAAAAAAAATGAATCCCTTTTTTTCATATTAATCTAGTAACTTCCAAAAATCATGAACAAAACACGAAGTAAACAACAAAAAGCTAAAGAAAGAATCATCACGTCTGATGTACAATCGTACTTTTGTTCCTTATCATTGTGCATGCGCGCAGAAAGTTGTCACGATGGAGCGACGATAGCGCTATATCGATTCCCCCTCGAACCCGATTGATTTCTGAAAACGCGCTGGAATTCGCCGGCGCCGCTTCGACGAACGCGCCATTCAACACCCACCGGCTACTTTTAGCACACTTTTCCCATGTTCTTCATTTATTTTCATTCAAGGAAAAAGCAGACCGACTGGTCTTTTCTTTCACAACAACGTAGCCTTCGGATGTTGAACCGTGGCGAAATGTCGGAAAACATTTTCAAACTAAATATTCTACCCCCAAGCCGGCTCATGTCAATCCTTCTTCCTATTCATTTTCGTCAAAAAACAAAAACAGTAGTAAACCCGAATTAATGGAAAAAGAACAAAACTAACAAATGAAAAAAAAAGATAGACCAGCATCGCAGTTTCGTTTTTATTGTACTACTCGCGGTCATTCGTTTTACGTGTTACATAATCGACCGAGCAAATGTTTTTATCAAATAAGATAACTCGAACAAGCATGGCACTTGTAGGTATTCTGCGTCTGACCAACGCGAGTCTACATCACTTGAGGTCGGGGACAGTCGGGGCCATTTATTCCCGAAAAAGGGGACCGATATGGAAAAGAACTCTTCTCTTTTAATCTTCGAAGATTAAAGTCAACCGGTTCACTGGGTTCGGTGAAGTGAAGTTGTTTAACAATAGAAAAAGCATCCAGATTTGATTCAGGAGTATTATGAATTCTTAAATCTTAAATCTAGATAATGAATACACTAAAATAATATTACACTAAGATTTATACTATTGGGACTCCCAGGATCCATTAGTGACGCTGTAAACATATAAAAATGGCGGACGTAAGGCAAATTCTTATTTCAAATGATAAATAATTAAAAAATACAATACATTTTACAAGAAAAACGTTTTTTTCACTTTATAAAAACTCCAAGTTACCGGTAAAAATTTACCACTAGATGTTCCAAATGAAGATATCTGTTGTAAATACGAATTTTCAATTAATTTAATATCACAATATGACACATAAAAAATGTCGCCTGTTATTGGTTTAATGATTGACAAAAATATAACATCAAAAGGTCGATGTATCAATACTAATCTCTTACTACTTCAAGTGGTTAACTTGTACATGCTCATAAAAAAGTGTAAAATACTTTCTTCCATTTTATGTCGTGTAAAAGGAGGGTTGTTTGAATAATGAAAGTTACATGTAAAACCAGTTAAAGACGCAGTAAGGGGGTGGAACAACGTGAATTTATTCTTGGCATGATGGTATTTAATGGTGACTCATAGGAGTATAGTAAAAAGCTTATTGGCTAAAAAGAAAATCGTTACTGGAAAGTTGCTTCAGATTTTGCGCAATCCGCCTTCCTTGAATCAATAAGAGGAAATCCTCTCGGATATCACTAACCGGGGTCGTTTAGTGTCGGTCAAGATCTTTCATCATTAGTTTTTTTTTCATTGGAATATGTTGTTGTTTCCATTAATTTTTTTATAATTACGGTCATTTAATTTGTATTTCAATTCTGTTTCATTTGGTCGAGTTATTTGTAAATGTATAAATAATATAATAATAAACTTTGAATAAAAGTATAAAATTAACTAAATCAGAAACTGTACATTAAGTTGTGTATTTTATATCAAGTCCATTAGTAGAACATTAGTTTCTTTAAAGAAGAGCTTTTTTTTAATTCATACTAAAATAAAAGCAACTGTAAATAGTTGCATTAGAAGAAATGACGGACAATGCTCTATAATCGTGAAGTTTTTTCTTTTTGTAATTCATTTTTTAATGTATATTCTAAGTAAATATTTATACAAACAATAATATATCAAATATTATCAGATTTCTAAATATTATCAAATTTCCAACTTTTCTTGATTCACCACTTTCTTCTATAAATTGAAAAATGTCAAATCACAGATCATTATAACTGATTAATTATGTATAAATGTTCATTTGTATACATTATTTTACATCTTATTGTAATCAAAAATTTCTTACAAAGTTAGACATTTTATTTCCAAACTGCAAATATTTTTTAGAACTATAAATTTTCAAATAAAATGACAAAAATATGTGTCAATGAAAAGTTGGGAAAACTTCTACAAAGTTAACAATTGCCGATAATGTAGGAGTTTACTTTATAAAGTAAAAATGAATCAATAAATTTCCATCATACGAAACTAAGAAACCATATTTGAAATGTTCTTATCTTGTGAAACTGAATGTAACCCTAACTGAAACTTACTCTTTTTCGTCTCTTTTTATTTTTTGCATCTTTATCATTATGTTCTCTACAACGTTGACTCAGACTCGTATGCCCCGCGTCAAATAGTAATAAGGCGTCAAATGGCCACCTGGACGTGCCTCGTAATCCGAGACATATTGAAACGATACAAAGAACGCACATTTTCATTTGCGGACATGAGTACTTTCGTCGAGGAATATCAATGTTTTGAATGACAAGAAATGAGTTTCAATAACGAATCACGTTTATTAAATTTTCAAAAAAAAAATGTTAAGCCTAAAACGTATGAATGTGAAAGAATCTATGAACGAACTGAATACAGTGTTTGAAAGAAACTTTTTTGCAGGATTCCATCTGAATTATTGGGTATAAATTAATAATATATTGGTTTACAAAATAGTGAAAAACAGGTTTAAGATTCAGACAGTAATTAATTAGGAAATATTTAGAATGACTTATTTTATTAGTAGAATGTTATATAGTTGCAACAGAAATTATTTAAAACGTTATTTAATCAAATATGGACAATACTACGAGCGGTTTCATTTTTGGAACTTCGGTATTTGAAACGGTATACTATTTTGTTGTATTCTAATTGTTAGCTTAAAAATGCGTTATCATTGAAAACTTGGTATCACTGTTAATGACTTTTCATTAAAGTTGAATCTTTGATACTTTGTGCAATTTTGAATTATATGTGTACTTATTTTTGTTTCACAACATAATGTACGCGACATAATTTTATGATTTAGATCTTGCAGCAAATTAATCCCTCTTAAGTCCCTTGAAATCTTTCTCAATTTAAAAGTTGAATTTAATTTTTTTTTCTTAAATTTAGTTCATGTTATGTAGATGTGGAAAATGAATATAAAAAATAAATTCTCGAAAATATGAAGTGTGCATATTTTCTCTGTTGAAATATGTTATAGCAAAATGAGCTTGTAAAAAAAATAACAATTTAAAAATGAGCTATTTTGTAATCTATTTTCAAGATAAACGCTTCTAAAATGGACATCAAATTTGTATTTGTAACATGCGCTCTTATGGAGTAGGGTTAAACTCCCGACTTTAATTTAAAAATGCACTGTCATAATTTAAAGAAGTTTCTCTAATGCAGGTATATTAATAAGGAAGGTTCAAAGAACATGATACTGAAAGAATAACCACATTGGACAAAAAGTAGAAATACTTTATTTTTAATTGTATAATTTCATCGATCACAGCGAGTCTGAAAGACACAGAAAGAGTACTTCATCAGTTTCTTTCTGCAACTTCATATGTATTTGATACAATATTTCGATAAATTACAAAATCAACATTATTTGGTATCACTAATTATTTATTATTAACTAATTCCAATGTCCTTGCATTTCAATCATGAAATTCAATTTTTGCAACGCTTACTTTCCACCCACCAATTTTACTACTGTAACTATCTATTACTCTTAAATCCAATATAAACTCTACTCTTCACCTCCATTTACAATTACCTCCCGGCAAAAAATTTGGAATAGAATAAATAGAAAAGAATTGGATTTGTAGCCAAATTCGGCATTCATTAGAATTAAATGGAATTCATTTTTCGTTTTTG
>JABFPB010005013.1:0-13946 GCA_022817645.1 Ceratoteleas bidentatus
AGTTCAAATTACTATATTTGTATAGTAAACGAAAATTCTATTTCTTAAAAAAAATATTTTCCATACAGAGTCTCGAACCCACGGTCTTGAGGCTTACAGCCAGGGACTCTTCACCTTCACCATCGACACTGTTGACATTCGAAGCATTATTTGACCTTGCATGAAAGCAGTTTTTACTAGGAATTAATCACAGTTTACTACAAAATATAGTAGTTTATACTGTTTTGGAAGATTCGTCCTCAAATTACTATAAAATATAATACTTTTTGATACAATTTTTCTCTCCGTGTATATGTACAATATACATCTTGTTCTATCGGGGTACCCGATGCAAAAATCAAGTTTTCTCAAAGTGAAACCCATTTTCGACTGGAGCGGCCTCTAAGTATTACCCAAAAAAGAAAAACTAATATAACCGGAATATTTCACCGTATGCAACGGAATTTTTCGTTGTCAGTGGAAAAATACAATATTTGTTACGAAATTTTACGAATCCACGGAATATTCCGTCTCAACACGCAAATTTCCGTCAAAAACTCATAAACATTAGGGTCTCCTACACAAAAAGAAATTTCATCAGTTCAAACGGTGAAAAATAACTATCCGTATATCCTACGTATTTTTCACCTTATTATCACTAGAATCTAGTAGAACAAAACTAACAAAACTAACAAAACTAACAACACTAACAAAACGATTCCACTGTTTGAAACGGTGTGTATTGCCGGTTTGAACGGTGGATACGTGCCACCCTTCTACCCTGTTGCAGCGGAACTAACTAAACGGTGACTTGTAGTCCTTTTATAAGATGGAAGCTTTCCGTTTTAGTAAAGGCTGGTACTCATCTAATTAAACGCTGATTTCAATGTTTCTATAAGGGGCGAAATTGTCACCGTATGACAGCGTGAATGTACACCGTGTGAAAGTATGAAATTTCTCTGCGTGTACGTCGCAATCCGACGTAAAATCGGTGAACCAAATTACGACGATGATTCCGACGCGGTTTCCGACGTCGGATTCCGCATCGGATTCTTCAAGTAGAGAAGAATCCGATGAAACTGGGAGAGGTTCTCCCAGTTTCACGACTCTAAATTTGGAGAAAACGTCGTCTAAAACGTCAACGCACCAACTACGAAATATAAAACTTTCAAATCTGATGGCATAATTTTTCGTAGCAGCTACAGAAAATTCCTCTGAATTCAGTAGCAACTCAATTCCACTGAATTCAGGGGAATTTTACCAAACTGTTTTTACAGTGTACTGTTAGATTTGATCCATTTGACGCTTCCTACTCTTAATTTTTTTGGACACATCCTAAATATGATAGAGATTTCATTTTTACTAGAGTATGTAAAATACATCTTTGAAACTAAAGGTTCCATAATTATTTTTTCACGTCAGTGTAGCGTACCGAAGTGGAACGAATTAGGTTAGAGTGCCGAAAGCGACAGCTTTCGGCACTCTAACCTAATTCGGCACTCATGTTACCATTGATTGTGGTAATGGTTACCACAATTGTGGCTGTCTTCACGAAGTATTTTTCTCCGTGAATTTATTTGTTGAAGTTTGTAGAATAAATAGCTTAGTCATCAGAAGATAGGTTACATCTACAATGTAAGGCACTATCTATATACTGTCTTGAGTATATAGATAGTGCGTTACTTCGTTTAAATTACAATATTTAGACGATTATACTATAGTAATGATTATTAGAATAACAATCTCAAATGGAACATGGATTTACAGAACATTACAATATCACTTATGGTTAGTTATATTTACTAAACTGAAACGTTTATAAAAAGTTGCAGTTTAGTAAATGTTAATATAACGATTCACAAGCGACAATGCAACATTCCTTAAACCAGTGTTCCCTCTGGGAAATAATGTTGTTGTTGTATGTCCCATTGTTGGACATACAACATTTCATGGCAATGATTATTACAATAACAGCAGTTGTCATAACCCTAGTAAAAAATGTAATGTGGCATGCCACATCACATGTATGGGCCTTGATCATGTTTGCCACGTCAGAAATTGATGTGGCAAACATGATCAAAGGATTCCTGATCAAAACCATACGAGACCCTTATGAGGTATTCCAATGATGCGGCAAGCCCCTTCAGTGGCATGCCACATCAGGATCTCATTAGGAAAACTGATCAGGTCCTAACCAGATATTTTTTTGTAGTTATGATATGGCAACCTGATCATGACCTTAAGAGGTTTTGGTTAGAATGCCACATCATTGGATGAGGCTAACATGATCAGGGCCTCATCACGTTATGATAAGCCAAGCCACATTATAACCTGGTAGTATGATATTCATATCACATTCACTCATACATATAATGTTCCAATAGCTCTGGGACATGCCGGACATACTACAAACTGAGCATCTACGGTTCAATTCACGTCTCAGTCTTTACATTTTTTCGGCACAATATGAGTCTGATGAGGATTCCTCATCATGCCCACATCAATTCCAACTGTTACATCGGTAGTCAGGGCCTGATATGGATGCCTGATGAGTTTCTGATCAGGTAATGAGGCATCCTGGTCTCAGCATAATCACAATTTTTACTAGGGAATGTTAACGATCCATGCGAAACAAATTTTCTGTTGCACTGTTTCCGCACTAATGTGTCAATGATAAATATTAGATTATAACTCAACATTCCCATTTTATTTATTTTAAATGGAATTAATGAAAACTGACATGTGGATAGTAAGTTATATATTTTGGTAATATCAATTAATAAACATTATTATAAATAAGTATGTAATTGAATCCTTTTTCCAATAAGACGTGTTTACTCGCAAATTTTATCAAGGTATACAATTTACTGACCTTAAAGTCAAACCAACTCATCATTCTTCCAACGAATTTCGCTTGGAGGATGAACTGATTTTTAAATTGCTTTTCGGTATTTATTTTAAAATTGATTGAAAAACCTATATAATTAGTTTAATCGTATACTTGACAAGGTTAGTATCGCTCACTAGCGTCCATTATCACCCTGCGTTATTTTTCTTTCACGCTTCTGACATGTTGTGTATTAAAGTCTCCAGACACGTGAACAGCTCTTCTTGAAACCTTTTTAGCAAAAATAAGTAGGTCTTTCAGAGTCACCTTCAAATCGTTTTAAAATCATCGGATCGTATCCAACGGAGAAATAAGGCATACAATTTACATGATGTTATGTATGTTTAATATCCTTCCTTTATCAAATAATGTGTACTCTTGAATCAATTTAACATAAAATTTTTTGAACAAAAAACTTACATAGAAATAATATAATGAACTGCATTAATTCCTAGTTATCGATGAAAAGAAATAATAAAAAAATAATAATTTTTTATTTTCGCCACCTTGAAATGTAACATATAGTATCAAACTAAATTGAAGGTTTATTAACACAATTCTATTCAACTAATGAATGTAGTTGCTATCACTGATTGTTTTTCTGTGAGTACACACCATTTTCTGAATCTTAAATACCTCGATCTTATGGTTTCTTAAAAACTAAATTGCCCCATCACACCTTCTTCAGACTGGAACCTGGAAAAAAGTCCATTAAACGGATCGCTGCCTTCTACCAAAAAAGGGACATTTCCTTGTCACTTTTTCATTCGCGGTACAGTCAACCGGACTTTCGGATTCATATCCATACTGAGAAAAATCGAGTTATTTCAATAGATACTAATATGAACAGTTTAACTTAGTGATTTAAGTATACCAGAAAATCCAGTTAAAGATGAATTTCCATAAGATAATTGTCCACAAAACATTTTGTGGACAATTATCAAATTTGGCAAGCACGATTTCCTTCACATAGAAAATTACCTTTTAGTTTAGTTTGGTAAAACTAATATCCATACAGCAGTGATTGGGCGGGCATCAAATAAGGATTTATTAGTTTCGCATGAAACTTCAATTTGCGCAACTACATCACAACCAAATGTATTTATCTGAGACAAATACATTTTTTAATACAAAGTTTTTTTATAAAGAATTTGTTTTTTCTTTTTTTTCTTATTTTTATTCTTTTTTTCAAATTCTTCTTTTTTCAAGAATTTTAAGTTGTAACTATTTGTTTATTTTTATGTTTCGGAGATGTTTATTATGGCGAATGGAGAAGATTTTTGGAATCCGTTTTAAGTTTCTCTATTAACGTCTTATGCTTTTATACAAAAATTGTAATCTGTATCTATAACATAACAAAAACTGTATCTATACAGCAATGAATGGGCGGGCAACAAATAAGGATTTATTAGTTACGTATGAAACTTAAATTAGCGCAACTAAAACTAAATGTATTCAAACACAATATTTTGCTTGAATTCAAAATCGACAGTATTAACAAAAACTGTCGATTTTGAATTCATGAAAAGTAATGTATTTGTCTCAAATAAATACATTTAGTTGTGAAGATTTAGTTGCGCTAATTGAAGTTTCATACGAAATTAATAAATCCTTATTTGTTGCCCGCCCATTCATTGCTGTATACAGTTTTTGTTATTTTATAGATACAGATTACAATTACAAATTTTTGTCGCAGTTACTCACAAGTACAGTAACCGCACTTCCTTCGGTACATAAAGACAGTTCGTGTTATGACTCAATATTTCTGAAGTGGCCCCCTAATTCACCAATGTCAATAAAATAAACAACTACTTTTGTAGATTAATAGAGTCATAAATAACACGAATTCACGAATTCTCTTACCTGTAAAAGTTATAAAGAATTACTTTTATTAGCAGTGTTTTATATAAAAATGTCCTGTTTCTGAAAATTCTGCGGATGAGAACCAAGTTTCATATTAAAAAAATGTGGTAAAATGTCTAAGCTTTCGAATAAAAAAATAATTTGTTCACTAACATACGTTTGTATTGAAAATTAAGTCATTGTTAATAAACAAATGCCATTACTTTAATGTTCTGCCCTGCTAATGAAAAAATCTTTTTAGCAGAATCTATGAACAAAGCAGAATCTCTGAGCGAAAAAAATGTTGGTTACCTGTATTATTGCGAAATGCATGTTTTTGTTTTGCGGCGCAAGTGCGTCCGCTCGCAAACTCCTTATTAAAACTGCTAAAATAACAGAATGATTGCACTACATTTCAGTTATAAATATAAATATAATTAAAGTGAAATATTTACCGACAAATGTAACATTTGTTATAATAATTGTAGCTATCAAATAATTAACAGTTTTATTTAACATTGTTATTATTAACAAAATTCTCAGTCCTGGGAAGATCCATAATAGACTATATACAAAACCCAGAAGCAAATTCAAATAAGAACAAAAATAAATGTGAGGAATTATAAAAGAGACACGAATTGACAAAATTAACAAAATAACATGTTAGTATGGTAGTAAAGACAAACAAAGTAAAACAACCGGACTTGTAAAAACCAAAACTAAATTGAATTTTCTTTCATGTAACATAGGATTTTTTGGATATTTTAATTTTTCGATTTTATATGACCATTTAAAGGTTGACTTTTTAGGCGAAAAGGTTGTTTTTTTAGACTTTCTATTTCAAATTGCCGCCGTTTTTCCCATTTTCGGTAACATCATTAAAGAATTCACTTGTTTCGACAAATATTCAGTTAACACACTGAAGATTCAAATACTATTGACATCCTCATAATGATAAACGTGCCCAACCAATTATTTTTTTAAACCAACTTTGCGAATTCTGCCGATTGGAATAATTAAAATTACAAATATCACCCAGAGAAATAAATTAATACCCTGTCAAAATGGAAGAATAGAAACTTATGTTTCTATAACCTTTTCTACGACTCTGGGAGAAATTAAAATACATTAAAATCAAATATACCCAGTCAACCAGATTTTATCTGTGACATTACAGTGATGTCACGTGTGAGTCACAAGTTAGTCACATGTGAGTCACCTGTGAGTCACACGTGCGACACAATTTCCTCCTCACTGGAACTAAAATGACATTAAAATTTTCACGTTAGTGTGAGTATAATGTGACTTTCAATATAGCTTTAATGATATAGAATAGTACAAATTTCGCCGCGTGGCGGCGCAATTATTACAGAGTACATCAACTCAGCAAATGGAGCAACTGGATGAATGTATATATGTAGATGACTTCTTAGACTTGTCTAGGATCCCGTTTATCACCAGCAGTCATTTTACGGTCACATTTTCGAATTCACAGAAAATTTAATTTTGAAAGTCACATTATAGTCACGCTACAGTGAAATTTTGTAAGTCACATTTTAGTCCCAGTGAGGCGGAAATTGTGACTCACGTGTGACTCACAGGTGACTCACATGTGACTAACTTGTGACTCACGCGTGACATCACTGTGATGTCACAGAAAAAATTCTGGTTGACTGGGTATGTTCGGTGTATTATGTCGAAAAAGTATGTGTTAAAATACGGAAACGAGATTTAAGTTAGAACAACGCTCTGTTAAAAGTGAAACAGTATATTTTTAACCAAGGGAGTAAAACGGAGTTTTACTCCCCGAGGTTACAACGATATATATCGTTACTCATGCAAGTAGAGGTCGAGTTTTACTCCTTGAAATTGCGGGAGAAAAACTAAACTTTACTCCCGAGGGAGTAAAGTTCTTATCTCGGGGGGCGGAGCCCTCCCCAAAAACCGTCAAAAACCTGCAAAAACCCCCCAAAATCCCCAAAGATCGTCAAATTCCCCAAAGTCCCCAAAGACCGCCAAAAATCTCTAAATGTATCGAAATGACGTCATCGACATGTTTGTACCGGTCTAAACCAATCGGACCAATCTAATCCAATTCTAAAATCTAATCCAAATATTCCACATAAGGGATTGAATATTTCTGGATTATGGATAAATTATTTAATCCCGTTAATCCATCAACTCGGAATAAGGATTAATGTTATTAATCCATTAATCCCTAAAAATGGATTAGGGATTAATCATTCATTCTTAAACCTTTCGCTACTGTGGGCGAGTTAGCGCGCTCATTTAAAATATACACGATGTCAATGTATTTTAAATGGGCGCGCATACGCGTCTGAGGTAGCGGAAGGGTTAATACCTCACAATCGGATTAAGGAATATTTTCAATCCCGTGGTAATCGGAATTTCCAGATTACGAATTATCAGATCCCTTCCCCCCCTTCAGACCCCCTAAGGACCAGCCTTCAGTTAATTTATTGAATTATTGGGCAAAATTAGTTAAAACTAACGATTAACGAACATCGTGGCGATAATTCGATACTTTCATCTAAACTACCGTGAAATTAAGATAGTTTTAGCGACTCCCTCACTTGCTTCTGATAAATCGATAATTTTAAATGATTTATCTTTTGGAGAAAAAAATACTTGTAGGTCGATAATGTCCATGTCTAATACTAATATATGAAATGAAACTAAAATTACAAAAGTTATCTTCGTCAAAATTGTCGTTTAATTAAGATAACATTATAAATGAAATCTCTAACTTGTAACAAATTACTCAATTATCAATATTTTGATAATTGAGTAATTCTCAGACAGATAATTGACCGTTGCCAAATGTCAAAATAAATTCCTTTTAGCAATACGAATATGAATTTAGCCATGAAAAACTAGAATCTCGAAAAACCAATAAAATGAAGGAAAACTTCTTAGACTCATTTGCTGACAGTTTTATTGACAGCTGTCAGTAATAAACATATTAATTCTGACATCAAATTTTGATCGAGCGATATCAAAACTGTCAGACTGCCAAGTTTAAGAACATCAAACATATATTATCGCCTTTATCGTTTTTTGCTTCAAACATCTTATCACTAAAATTGACTATACGCCTTTGATTTTTATCCAAATAACATGAATTTTACTCTGCCTGAAAGCTTATTTCATAAGCTTTCCGGCAGTTATCTCGAAATATTTTTAGGTCTAAACCCTAAAAAGTTATATATAAAAGTATGCCACCAGACGTGCTCTAGTGGCACGTCTTAACTTCACTTTATGTTAAACTTTATGCTGACTTCATTTACGTTTACACTTAAAATGAAGTCAGGTTGTACCATGTTGGAATAACATGGTGTTACTGTTCCAGTTCAATATATGTTTTTAATCAGTTTTTTTACTTAATATGCCCCCCGCAAATTAATATTGATGACGCTCCTTGAATTGACGAGTGTGTGAAGTTGATGTGCATTCTTTATGTGACAAGTAATTGACAAGAAATATTTTTTACACACCGGAGGTACACCAGCGTTACACCCATAACGTTTGCACCTAAGTTTACACCATTTTCACCATAGGAATTGCGCCAAATCTACACCAAATTTACACCAAAGAATTCTTATCCTACCGATGCACTACATTTGCACCAACAAGTCATTGTTGGTGCAAGCATAAACTTTAAATACACCATAGTTACACCGAAGAATTCTTATCTTAAGTGTGTACCACATTTGCCCCAAACAAATCCCCCAGATAAAGCTGTTGTATAATCTGCAAACTCGGTTAGTGCCATCCTCAAAACCTTGTGGTTGTCGCATGCAGATCTCCTCCTCCAGTGTTCCATATAAGAATGCGGTCTTTACGTCGAAAGTCATCAATCTCATCTTCTCTGACGCTGCCAGACTAAGAATCAGCCGAATAGATACACGACGCGCCACCGGATTGAAAGTGTCGGTATAATTAAATGACAAAGGTTGTGCGTGTTTTGGTAAATTCACCAGCTTCCAGGTATTCATTTTTGTCAGGTATTCAAATTCGTCGCGCATCTTTCATCCTTGAATGCTTGTGACACAGCAATGTCCTGAACCTCTCCTATCATGGCGTAGTCATTTTCTGTCGCATGCTGTTCCCATGACGTCCTTAAATCTTCCTGGCAACCACCGCATCCGACGAATCATACGTTGTTTTGGCTCCTTCCGACTTGCTGCTTCAGATCGATTGCTTGACATTGCTTTCTGATTCCTGTCCTCTTCATTTGGCTGGTTAACTACTGGTTCATCTTCCTCTGTGCTCTCGTGACTTGTCTGACTTTCTCGCAGATTTTCGTGTTTCTCGTTCTGGTCATCATCTGGTTCCTCGTGCTGATCTGCTTTGATGTTCGTCTAGGCCAACGGCGACTTCAGCTCCGGTATGTTCTCCATGAGATACTTCGTTGAAGACGACGTTATCAGAACTCACTACATCTCGATCCTCCTTGATGAAGATGCGGTAACACGGTGAATCAATATCGTAGCCGACGAAAATACCCTTCTTCGATTTTCTTTGCTGTCTTTGGTCGCTTATGTTGAGGTGTAAGCACGTAGCAGCTTTATCCAAATGGCTTCATTTTGTCGACGTTCATCTGCCGCCCAAACCATCCGGCCCAAGTCAGCCGGGCCTTTCACGGAACTGGTGCCGGTTTGGTTCAATGTGAGTACTGCATAGATTATGGCTTCTGCCCAAAGATTTTCGTCTAGTCCCTTGGCGTGGATTGCACATCTGGCTGACTCAACCACTGTGCGCATCTCCCTCTCTATTCTCCCATTTTGTTCTGTAGTATACACATTGGTTTTGACATGGAATATACCAAGTTCATTCAGCAGCTTCTTTGCGTTTCCATTCTTCAGTTCCGTTCCGTTGTCGGAATTCAACCATCTAATCGTCCTATGGAATTGATTTTTGACTATATTGGTAAAGGCTTCTAGTTTAGCCACAGCTACTCCTTTTAATTATGTGTTAGGCTCAATAGCCGAAAACGGTCATAACGCGTTCTGGCAAACGTCAAACAGCCATAACGCGTTGTGGACGTTTTTCAAACGGCCACAATGCGTTGTGGCCGTTTCAAAACGGCCACAACGCGTTCTGGCAATTTTTCATTTGCCACAACGCGTTGTGGCCTTTTAATAAACAGCCACAACGCGTTCTGGCAGATTACTGGGAACCTGTCAGATTATTAGAATAAGAACTGTATTTTCACGTGTTACTAATTTATTAGTAAATGAAAATATACAACATACAAACAACAATAACACATTTCACCTAACAAAATAACAAATATTTTTGCACGCACTACGAGTATGTGGCTGTTTGACGTTTGCCAGAACGAGCTGTGGCCGTTTTTTTCGCCCAATGGCCGTTTTCGGCTATTGAGCCTAAAATATACAGTTCGAGACGCGCGACTTTCTAATTGATTTTAAATTCCATTTTTTATGAAAAACAGATATATTTATATACGTTGTTAAATTTTATAATTTTTTTAAAAATGAATGATAATGATTTATTCAGAAATGTTATTGCAGTAAATGAAACCATCGATAATATAACCATAATTGGGACTATAACGCTAACTGGGACCTTACCTTACCAAATCCTATACAAAATGTGTCAAATGACTGATAGAAACCGCCTAGAAAACATTAGGACTATCCACGTTAGTCCTAATAGAGTTTTTTAACTGGGAGGGTACCTACAATATAACTGAGCCTGTTATGTCTACAGTCTGTGGCCAATACAGGACTGTAGACTAACAGTTACGTCTAACTGAGCCTGTAACATCTACAGGAGCGATTCTGTTGTTATTTAATTAGTGACATTATCGATTTTCCGATGGTTTTGACGCTTGGACGCCATAGACAATTTCGTGGATGCACGCTGGAGGCCGACTCATGTAGAATCTACAGGAGCCGGCCTGTAGCTCTGACACATGTAATGTCTTACGAAAACTAGCCACACGGAGAGGTGTTGCTTGGTGAACATAGCAATTACTGCTCTAGTAGTAACTGCTATGTTCACCCAAGCAACACCTCTGTTCGAGGACCCAAGCAAATACTGCTTGGGCCTTTTGGGATCTAAGATACTTTATTGCGACATCTGGTGGCAAAATCTGAACTAGGACAAGCGTGCACTTCCTGCATGAAATAAATGTTATAACTGAACAAATACGGTATTTTTTGTTTGATACCCTTCTAATTGTATAATTGTTAAACAAAACATACTTTTAAATTACACATTTGTATCAAAAAGTTGTACATATTTGAGCAAGTGCAAGTCCGCCATTTTTCATTAAGCCACGCCCCCATCCCAATAACAACAGCCGCTGAGTTGATAAAGCTGTTGTAGCTAGGGGCAAGCACCGCTAGAGGCGCTGGGGGCGCTCAGCAGATCGCGCGAAACGGCTTGACAAGAACCGGTTAGAACGTGCGGTATCCCACTTTTTCATATTAATTTTAATTGTGACAAAAGTGCCGTTGATGAGCTGAGATCAATATTCATTCTCGGAAGAAATATTTTGGCTATACTGAATTCGACGAGAAAATATATGCTCCCAATCATTTAGTTATCCCACGTGGAAAAAACAAGTCTGGATTCCGGCATTCCGCCAGACTATTGCCAGACTACACCCAGACTGTGTCCAGACTATTGCTAGACTCGTTTTAGTATGACAATAGTCTGACTAAGGATCACATGCTTATTATCTTCAGCCAGACTATTACCAGACTAAAACGAGTCTGGTCAAAACCCCGATAGAAATAGATGTATATTATACATATATTAGACGGACATTCATACATAAAATAGATATATACTTATAATATACGTATATTATACATATACTAGATGTATATCAAATTTATGTTCTATCTGGGAATAGTCTGGCTGAAGTAATTGCGAAGCTGGCGAGTCGTCAACTATATTTTGAATCTGAGTAGTCTTCAATTATATTTTGAAACTGGCTAGTCTTCACCTATAATTTGAAACTGGCTAGTCTCCAACCATAAATTGAAACTGGCTAGTATTAAAGTATATTTTGAAACTCCACGGAGAAAAAAATAGCAGCCTCTGATAGACTCCCAAGCAGTTACTGCTTGGGTCGCCAAAGCAGGCGCTGTTTAGCCACCAGCGCTATTCGACTCAAGCAGTGACTGCTAATAGACCCAAGTTACTGCTTGGGTCTGACCAAAGCAACTACTGCTTGGGTGCACTAACGGCATTTGCGATGCCATTCCTTAGCTTGTTGTCATTTCGTTTTAGAGTTAAGTATATGGGGGTATTTAATAAATTATCTGTGCATAATGATGCGTTTTATTAACAACAATTAAGAAATACGAATGTCGATTGAGGTTATGTTTTGAGAAACGTCTAACGAGGCTATTTCTAGTTTTAATTTAATGTGATTGTTTTTAGATTATTCTAAAAAAGATCGAAGCGGAAAAGACGCTTGTGATAAAAATGTGAATTTATTTATTTTTTATTGGTAATCAGATTATAAATTAATAAACAAACGTATATAAACATACCTGCGATAAGCAAATGTTAATATATTTCCATAATTTAAGAAAGAGTCATAAAAAACGCACAATGACATTAAAAAATATGTAAGAAAGCATGGAAAAATGTAATCTTTGTTAAATGTTTGATAAAAATGTGATTTTTGTTTTGTACCGGTAATCAGAATGTAAAAAAAATTGTATGATCAACAAGCCTTCCATGTACTTATAAACAATTTTGAACAAATAAAACATCACTTGTATTAATTAAAAACAAAGTGTCACAACTACTGTCTACTGTGTCACAAATGACCCGACCGTATAGGGTCTCGTGTGACACTTTTATGACTAAACTCATTAGGTTATTTCACTGGTAATATTCAATCAATCTTTGTTTTAGCGCTGTTATTATCAAAATGATGGACTAACAAAACTATTAAGTTGACAAAATAAAAATATTTTACTTCCTTTACATTCTGATCAACTGAAAATCAACTTTAAAAAAAAGTGTCACACAGACCCTACTAATTTTTTTCTTTTTGTCTCCCTCACACATATTGTACACCCGATGTCACCGCTCTCACCTTCCACATTTCTAATCAATTTACAATCATGATGGTAAGAGCGGCTACAAAACTCTCAACCGGTCTCAACCGGTCTCAACCGGTCTCAACCGGTCTCTAACGTTCTCAATTGGTCTCTGCCTGTCACAACCGGTCTCAACCGGTATCAACCAATCTCAACCGGTCTCTGCCGGTGTCAGCCTGTCTCAGCCTGTCTCAGCTTGTCTCTAATGTTCTCAATCGGTCTCTCCCGGTCTCAGACGGTTTTGGCCGATCTCAGACGGTTTTGGCCGATCTCAGACGGTTTCAGCCGGTCTCTGCCGCACTCAGCCGGTCTCAACCGGTCTCTGCCGGTCTCAACCGGTCTCTGCCAGTGTCAGCCTGTCTCAGCCGGTCTCAGCTAGTCTCTAACGTTCTCAATCGGTCCCTGCCGGTCTCAACCGGACTCAGCCGGTCTCAGTCGGTCTCAACCGGTCTCAGATGGTCTCAACCGGTCTTAGTCTGTCTCTGCCGGTCTCAGCCTGTCTCTGCCGGTCTCAGCTAGACTCTAACGTTTTCAATCGGTCCCTGCCGGTCTCAACCGGTCTCAACCGGTCGCAACCGGTCTCAGCCGGTCTCAGCCGGCTCAGCCGGTCTCAACCGGTCTCAGCCGGTCTCAACCGGTCTCAGCCGGTCTCAGCCGGCTCAGCCGGTCTCAACCGGTCTCAGCCGGTCTCAACCGGTCTCAGCCGGTCTCAACCGGTCTCAACCGGCCTCAGCCGGTCTAAACCGGTCTCAGCCTGTCTCTGCCGGTCTCAGCCTGTCTCAGCCGGTCTCAGCCAGTCTCTAACGTTCTCAATCGGTCCCTGCCGGTCCCTGCCGGTCTCAACCGGTCTAAACCAGTCTCAGCCGGTCTCAACCGGTCTCAACCGGTCTCAGCCGGTCTCAGCCGGTCTCAACCAGTCTCATCCGGTCTAAACCGGTCTCAGCCGGTCTCAACCGGCCTCAACCGGTCTCAGACGGTGTCAGCCAGTCTCGGCCGGTCTCAACCGGTCTCAGCCGGTCTCAACCGGTCTCATCCGGTCTAAACCGGTCTCAACCGGTCTCATCCGGTCTAAACCGGTCTCAACCGGTCTCAGCCGGTCTCAGCTAGATTCTAACGTTTTCAAT
>JABFPB010005014.1:0-13948 GCA_022817645.1 Ceratoteleas bidentatus
CTTCAACCCGATTTTAGATGACACCCCATCGATAAGAATTGTTTTCTCAAATTTTCGTTAGTTCTGTTCGTTTCGTTAGTTTTGTTAGTTTCGTTAGTTTCGTTAGTTTTGTTAGTTTTGTTAATTTCGTTAGTTTTGTTAGTTTCGTTACTTTCACTAGTTTTTTAACTCTTTCGTATCCGTTTTAACTCTACAATTTAACAGTCTGGTATCTCTTAAATTTCAATTTCTTCTCCCAAACTTAAGTTCTAGTGCATCACTGTTGAAGTTACCATTAAGCCACATGTTCACTCACTATGCACTTACTGTAAGCTTCCTCTGAATTTCGATGTTGACTGTTCAGTGTCCCTCGGCAGAAAAAACCTCAAACACGTTTCCCTCCGCCGTTCAGAATCGTCCCACTAATTGGTAAATTATGTAAACGACTCCGAGCAAAACAATCAATCACGCGCAATTTGCGTGTCGGTCCCGGGATGCTCTCGAGTGGTGGATTAGCCGGGCAATTATAGCGCGTCCGAGTGTTGTCGACGAGTCAATCGCTCGGCGCCACAGGGGGGTCGAGGGGGGAGTGCAAGTGACGGCGAGGGGGAAGGGGCTAAAGACAGGTGAAAATGGTGTTTTTCCGATTGTTTCCACTCTCCCGTCCACCTCGGCCGGCTGAATAGAGGCGCTTCCGCCCTAGGTGGGCAAATCAATAGGATGGCCGGTGCACGGACAATGACGCGGTACAAATAACGTCAGGGGTGCCGGAACGACGCGGCCCCGCTGCGCGCGGCTTTATTATCGGCCTTTATGTTAATCTTCGCAAACCGATTTTTCGCATTCCTTCCCACGAGCCATCCGCAGATACGTTCGTGCATGTCAAACAGGAAACGGGCGAGGGCTGACAAAAAATCGGCTCACTTAGCACGCATCAATCCCTTTTATTATTATAATAAGTGCACGGTGCTTCGCTCGGCAGCGGCATTGTTTCCTCGGCAAATTGTTGCGGCAATTAAGGGAGGCGCGGGACTTTGTTCGGAGATTGTAGGGGGGTGGAGGGGGTGGGCTGGTTTTGAGGTTGGAGTGACGAGAAAAAAAGTTTGGAAAGAGTTGGGATTTATTCGTTGCCTTGTAGAAATAAAATCTTTGAAAATGTCTGAAAAATGCTCTGTAAACCTCTGAAATGGCTGAAAATCTCTGAAAAATGATATAAAAACCTCTGAAAATCTCTGAAAATCTCTGAAAAATGCTGCGTGAATACTTCTGAAAATCTCTGAAAATCTCTGAAAACCTCTGAAAATCTCTGAATTCTTCTGAAAATCTCTGAAAAATGCTCTGAATACCTCTGAAAATCTCCGAACTTCTGAAAATCTCTGAATACCTCCGAAAATCTCTTAATACCTCTGAAAATATCTGAAGATATCTGAAAACCTTTCAAAATTCTGGGAAAATTGAGTCTGTCATAGTTTTTCAGAGAATTTCAGAGGTTTTCAGAGCATTTTTAAAAGATTTTGTTTCCCCAAGGGTTGATTTGGCACGGTGAGAGATTTGGAAATTTGGGATAAATGGTTTAGAGATTGATGAGGATGAGAGGTTTGGAACTGTGGTTGAGTGGTAAGATAGTGAAAGAATCTTGGAGTAAAAATTACCGTTTTATGGTAAACAGGAAGACACTTTATGGTAATTGTTTTCCAGGTGGAAGTGATATCGGAGTTGATGAAATTATTATTGAATGGTATACATTTTTTACTTCCAATCTAAGTTATCATTACCATGTGCGTTGAGTAAAATATGGTAATTTTTATTGTTACATTTTAGGAAAAGGGGAACAGTTGTGGGAAGAGTTTTTTAGAAAAATATCCAATATGCAAACTCTTGGAATCTGAAATTTAGTAGAATGTCAGAACCCTTGTTTAGTAGAATTTGATAGGAGGGTGGTCGGAATATTTTGATCAGTTACAGGAAGGAATTTAGACAGCGAAGGTTCCGGGAGTTAGCGCGGAAGGAGCTATTCTTTCAATAATATCGACTTAATTCGGTGACAAAATGATTTATCATAAATTATACATGATACATATTGGATACATGTATTATAAGTATAATAGACACGGTTTGAAAGATTGACACTGAGACGACTTTTTCTGTTGGACAGAAAGACGTTAAAAAGTCTGACATAACAGATAATTTTTGACATTGGTGTTGACGTTGATTCGTTTGAAAAGAAATAGATCACGCAACGTTTTTTGCTTTTTCCAACTGAGTTCGCTTATTTGTACTACTTCTTAGCAATATTGAGAAATACAATTTTAAGTTCGGATCAGTTCTATGGATATCCTTAACTGAGTTTTTTACTCAGTTAAAAAACCCTAATTAGCATATATATCTCCTTGAACAGTGAAAATATATAATTGAATATTTTACAATTTGTTCATTTTAAATTTCATATTTCCTGTTCTCTTTATATTCAAACTCAAGTTCGAAACTTTATTTTTTACCCTTTCCTTTTAACCTTCCTTCTTTTTGCACCTCATATCTATTGACGACATTGGTAAACACTGTATACATCCTTTCCAACAACATTTCCCATAAAACACTAAATCATTTCCTGAAAAACATCAGACTCACTCAACTATATCATCGCCTCGACAGAATACAGTTGAAGAAACATCTTCCTCCAATCACTAAACCCAGAATCTCAGCCCCAACTTTTTCTAATCTGAATCCAATTTTCCAATTATTAAACCGCCCAGGCAAAAAAATTAATAAAAACCCAACCGGAAACGTGCGTCTCACGATTAGTCCGAAATGCGCTACGTGACAAATTGCCGAGCAATTGGCCGAAGTCGATAGCATCATCGGCCAAACCCGTCCGCATGACACGTTTCAATAAGCGTGCCTCCAAATTAAATATTTACCTCGGCGCTCGTCGATTATATCTCATCGTGTGACCATATAACACCCCCCCCCTTGTCAATTCCGATCGTATTCATTCGTCGAAACGTACTATTTAGAGAGCATAAACCGACGTGAATCACGTCGAACTCTAAAACAGTCCACTTATGGTGAGAGGAATAATCTAAATATTAGTAGGTTCTTTTAGGTGGTCTGGTTCTTATATTTCCTCTTCTAATAAGACTGTCTTCAAAAATGCAGTTTCTTCGCATAGTCTGAATGTTTTATGCACCAGTAGATGTCGCTGCAACTGGAAGATTTATCTTTAGAAGATCATAATCTTATCGTAAATCTTATATTTTTTAACCGGAAAAAGAGTTGAGCAAGGCATATCGAGTGTCGCGAGACGTTTCCCCGCGTGCCCCGGAAATTATCATACGTTGATGGGCGTCAATGACGGATTACACCACGGTCCACTGACTCACCGAGTTTTTCCTCGACGATTATTCATTATTTCGCCCCGGTTATGATTCAAATGCAAACGACGAGATTTCGAATGGTTCTTTTTTCTTTGGGCATTGCAACATGTCCGGCCAAAAGTGGAGCTGTGTCGCAATAAGGGATATTGGACAAATTTTGGATATCTTCGATTTGAACCAACTGAATTATTCGGTTGAATCAACCATGATTTATTTAAAGTAACCAAAATATTCTAAAAAGTCGAAAAGTATTGGAAAAGCTAAATAAGTCTGATCAGATTTCAACATTTGCAATCAAAATTTTGTATGATTTTTTTTCAAATTGTTTTGAACAGGACATATACGAAATAATTTATAATAGGTCTATAAGTTCACATACAAAATCGCTAAAATCTCCGAACCCTTTCAGAGTCAAAGACTTTTGAATGACTATCAAATTGTCCGTGTCAGTATCTAAAGAGATTTTAACTTTTCAAGCAAGTTATCCAAAAGTATCTTTTTGAAGATACAATTTCTCCCTAGAAAGTTCCACTAAGAAAATTAATTCCCTACAATAAAGTAATTTATATTCCATCGTTCAATAATAAATTAAAAAGTACATTCTTTCATTTATTTTGCAGCACTGTATCCCTGATACGAAATCCTGAAAATGGGACCGATCGGTACCATGTTCGATAGGGCTGCGGGCACTTAGCTGCGATTAGATAAGCCCGCGGATTCGTCACGCGAGCAAATTTGCTCGACTGAGTCAACGCGAAACGCGAAACGCGACACTGTCGACGAGTCGCGCTAATAACCATGTAACGCTACGATAACGCACGTCATGTAAACACGCGTTCCCGCGTATGATCGGGCGGTGCGTCTGACCGGCCGATTTCGCGAACAAAAGCGTCGATCCGCTCGGGCCAAGCGGAATCCGTCGGCAAGTATGGTCGGCAGATAACGCCAGCGGACTTTTAAAAATGACTTGCGTCCGCGGCGACAGGGCCCGATAAAGTGGGCGCAATTAAAGCCGGGAGGGGGCGCAGCGGTCAGATAAGAGTAACGTTCGTCCAATTACTTTAAAAAACGAACAACCAGGGATATCTGCGCGCCGGAACATTACCACGGGACAGGATTCGATAAGTATCTCCGCGCGCAACGAGTACGTACCGCGCGTCGCAGCGCCCCGCCGCCCCCCGGCTGCCTTTCCCCCTTAATTTTCTCTTTTTCGCCGCCGCCCGAGCGCGCTCCCCATTAAAAGCAAAATTCCATTCCGTGTTCCTCTCATCTCGCTCGCTGCGCCCGCCACGAGTAAATAAAACGCGCGCATCGTCGCGCCATCTTGGATTCTTCAGCGACCCCTGGGTTATTACAAAAATGCGGGACATGCACACGTGTTCCTCGCCGCGCGGCCTCGTTCGCGTCCCCCCTTTGCGTTCGGCCATCTAGTTCTGCGCGCGGACGAATGTATCGTAATTGGAATTAACCGCTCGGAGGTGTGAAGGATATAAATTGCGCGCGGGCAAAAATGCCTATTGGCATTTGGCGGAGGGACACACGTCGCGATAGTTGCGGTATTGTGCGCCGAGTACTGGGTAAAGAGTTGGAAGGGTTAGGCGACGATGGGATTGAGAAGGTGGCAAAAACTTTCCTGAAGGAAGCCTGGCGATCCATATTTATGGCAGGTCAGGGAAATTTAGGTAAATGTCAATTTGTGTCCTGATACCTGGAGATCTACATACTGTAGGCCCAGACGTGACCATCTAGCTCCAAAGATCTAGGTCCATCTAGGAAACTATCTAGGTCCAAATGTGACCTAGATGGTCTCCACATTCTGGGTCCAGAACTGCTCGATAGGGGGTAGATATCTAGCATGGATCCAGGTTTTGGTGGTTATTGAACGTCAAGATTTGAGCAAATCCAAATTCAGGTTGGAGAAAGTTGCTAAAAATTAAACCAGTCTAGTTCCAGGTCGTTGAATTGTAACAGGAAGAGATCCTGTTGTATATATATCTGGTTTTCACCCTGTAAAACAGACAGTTAAAGCAGGAAGAATTTTGCATTCTTCCTCCTTATTGTTCCTTCCACACCAGGAACATGAGTCAAAGGATATGGCTTCTAGAAAGGAGTTAGGAACATTGCAGAAACTAGAAGAGTTAGACTTCATAGCGTTGACAGAATCACTAACCAATGGCTGCAAACAAGGATACCGGATGGTTGGACTTCCTTCCTTCCTTCCTCGCAATTGTCTTCTCGAGGAGTGCAAAAGAGCTATCCCAGATCACCAATTTCACCGAATCTCTTCCCCCAACCTTTTCCAATCAACGACTCGCCAACGTTCCCGACCCCCCGTCTCAAAGACAGTAGAAACCAACTGACGAGTCGCCTTCTCCCGCATACTCTCGCCGACTCCATAAATCACGGTTGCGCAACAAATTGCGCGGAGGTTCGGCGAAAAAGCAGCGAACAGGAGCCTGGCCGCTCGCCGTGTCTCCAGCAATTTGTTGGACGAGCGGCGATCATTAATCTGCTTTCGGTAGATCATCAATAGCGCGAAAGATAGCCGCGGCCCAACGGTGTAGCCGTAATGGGAGCTTTCAATAACCCGGAGCTGGCGAAGGTGCGCGCGCGACTCCGGCCGGCCTTTCCCACACTCGCGCCCGTCGTCGCTACATATTGTCCCCGGCCGGCGCTCGCCTTTTTTCTCCACTCGTTCCTTTTGCCCCGCGCGTTAGAGCTACACAGCTTTTACTTTAGGAGAAGCACGTCGGCTAATTTGTACGCGAGATAACCGCAAGGGGGACGCGCTTTTCGTTTTGCCTGACGCCACCTCGGCCGATCGCTGGAACCCTTTTTCGTCGGGTCCGGCCGCGAACTCGCGCAATGACGGTTCAATTTCAGGCTAGAACCCAGAGGCGGGGTTGCAGGGTCGTCCTGGGTTCTGTTGAGTCAAGAGATTCAGGGTAATATCGAAACAGTCGTGCCCCACGTTGGGCGCCAATAAAACTTTTCGAAATATTCCAGCCCATGTTCGACCCCAATAAATGGTTGAAGTAGGGACACTACAGAATAACAGAACTCTTGGTTCTGTTGAGTCAAGGGTGTCAACGGTGGGAAGGAACTATCAAAATATGACGGTGATGCCCCTAATAAAGAACCTGGCCTGGAACCATAAATTTGACTCTGGAAACCATAGTGGAACCAAGCTTGGTTAAGGTATCCATCTACTATTCCTAAATAGGTCCCATCATTGAACCTATCTAAATACAGAGGGTGAATACTTGAACCAAGCTTGGTTCCACTATGGTTTCCAGAGTCAAATTCCATTTACGGTTCCAAGCCAGCTTTTTTGTTCGATAACTCGACTTATTTCTTTAGAAACTCTGCAAAACGTTCAATTGAACTCTTCGCTGGAAATCGTCCATGTTAAAAACTATCAAGGTTTAGATGAGGATCGCTGCCGATCTAATAAAACTGGCTTCCGGTCCACCATCCTGCAGTCTACATCAAGTTGACTTTTGATTACTGGCCCATTTGCTTCCCACAATCAACGAAAAATAGATCGTTGAGATAACTCCACTTATTCTTCAAAAACTCTGAATCTTTCAATACTACTATCTGTTCGAAATCGTTCATATGAAAAGCTAAGGGTTGGATGGGACCAAGAAAGACTCAGTCAAGGCTGAACCTGTCCTCTCTGAAACCGGCGCAAGAACGCTCATTCCAGTCACCTTCATTTCCTCAAACGCGATACGTTAGAAATGTTTCGCATTTTTCCGCCGAGTCACAATGCGGACGTGTGGAAGTCGGGAGAGCCTCCTAGAATGTCCGTCCCTCGCAGGTGGATGCCCTCGCCGTGTACCAATATTCTTTATCGCTCGGCCAAGTAGGAAGAGAGACGAATTGCAATCCGCGACGGAGATTGCGGTATCGCCCGTAACGATGCAACGGTGCGACGTCGACGCAAAGTCGAGCTTCGGGGGTTCGCGCGCACGCGAGTCTGCTTTCCTTCTCGCGGCTTTACGAGCGCTCGGGGTCAGGCGATGCGAGCGCTCAAAGAGCCGATAAAAGCAGCCTCCCGATAACGCTGGATCGTCCCCAGCCCCTGCCCGAGCGCCCCGCGTCTTTGGCCGTATCTTAAGCGACGGCTGCCGCCTAATGGTTTTCCGTTACGCCATAACGAGCGTTAATTAATTTACAAAAAAAGCGCGCCTGCGAACGGTTTATGCCCGACGATAATAATAACCCTAAATGCAGATACCCGAGCTATATTTACAACGACAAATCCGTGTTCCACAATTAATACGCTGATAACGCGATGTCGAAATATAAATTGACACATCTCGTGGGCGTGGAGTCATCCCCAAGTTCACCCCCATCGACCTAAAAAAATTGTTCAATTGATGTAACTTTTTTGAACTTTATTTTATCATTAGTCTCGTATACCAGTGATGCAGTATAAACTTGCATCGAAATTCTCTCTCTTGAATAGAAATATTGTAAAATGCGAAATTTAAGAGAAGAGTCTCGTTGAAGTTGTCTCATGTGAGTCAGAATGATTTTTTTCTGACTCATACCTAACTCATTGATGACTCCTTCATGACTCAATGATGACTCCTTCATGACTCATTCATGACTCGTCGGTGATTCATTTACGCCTCGTTCATGATTCATTGACGACTCCTTCATGATTCACTGATGAGTCCTTCATGACTCATTGATGACTCCTTCACAACTCATCGATGACTCCTTCATTACTCACTGATGACTCATTAATGACTAATGATTCGTCGGTGACTCACTGGTAACTCAGTGATGACTCAGTCTCTATATACCTCACTTGCGGCTCATTAATGACTCATTGATGACTCCTTCATGACTCAATGAGGACTCCTTCATGACTTATTCCCGACTCGTTCATGATTCATTGATTATTCCTTCATGACTCATTGATGAGTCCTTTATGACTCATCGATGAGTCCTTCATGACTCATTGATGACTCCTTCGTGATTCATTGGTAACTCCTTCGCGACTCACTGATGATTCAATCACTGTATAACTCACTTGCGACATATTAATAACTCATTGATGATTCACTGATGAGTCATTGGATACTTACTTGTCACTCATTGATGACTCCTTCATGACTCACTGATGATTCAATCACTGTATAACTCACTTGCGACTTATTAATGACTCATTGATGACTCACTGATGAATCATTGGGTACTTCATTGATGACTCACCAGTGATGTTACTGTGACATAATATAATTTGTGTTGGTCGACTAGGCAGGGCCAATTAAAATTGCTCGCCGCGGCCGGACCTTAATTGCGCCGATCATAATTCGCGATTGCACGGCGACGCGCGTTTCGGTCCGATAGACGACTGTTAGCGTTAGTTCGATCGCAGGCGAATTTACCGTGGGGCTCGCGCGCGCGATCGAGGTACCGATAGCGCGCGGTTTTAAGCCGAGATCGACGTAAGCTGTGCGCGCGAAGAATGTCCCAGCCGGATTCTTCGGGCCAAAATCACTCAAACCGATCGAATGGGCGCTCTCGTGGGAAAGTGGGTGTTGGGGTATTTCATCCCAGGGAAGAAATCGGTGACCTTTCACCTCAAGTTTTCAACCGATTTTCGTTCAGTGGCCGGAAGATTTCTACTTCCTATTCGACAGCGTTGTCAAATTCATATAAAAAATCCCACCTTAAAACTTGCGTCATATTTAAAATATTTCTGCACACCCCACAAAATGTCCAACCGATTCCCATCGATGTTTATTTATATCTAAACTTTAGAAAATGTAATCGCTTTTCGCTAAGGATTCAACCGATTTTCACTGTGCATCCAACCGATTCACACGAACTCAGCAGATCTTCATAAACATTTCAAATTAACGTCAACATACTCAACCGATTTTCACCGAGTGTTAAACCGATTTCACCGGAATGTCGCTGCGATCGGTTTTACGTTTAATTCGTGACAAGACGAGTGATCGATGCCGTCCCGTTTGTTTCAGGGTGATGTGCTTGATGAGCAACTCGGTGGACGACTGGGCGGGCAACAGCGCGGTGATCTGCAACGGGATCGCGGGCCTGACGAAGGAACAACGTGAGCTCTGTCACCGCAGTCCGGATGTAACAGATGCAGCTGTTAAGGGCCTGCAAATGGCAATATCGGAGTGTCAACACCAATTTATGTGGCACAGGTGGAATTGTTCCTCGCTCAAGCCCAGCAGCCGCACTCAACAGAGTAGCGTCTTACTCCAGCGAGGTAAGCACAATGCGAGTCCGTCCGACTTTTTCAGATTTATTGCCCGCAGCCGGAGTCGCGTCGCCGCATCGGAAATCGCTTTCCAGTCTTCCCATTTTTCATTTCACCGCCGGACCACACACGGCCCCCTCGATTTTCCGGGATTTTTCGGAATCGCGACCGCATTTTTTCCTGCGGCATTCGGTTTGCCTAGGCCAATTCATATGGAACCACTGTCGTTCGATTCGCAGACCATTAGGGCGCCGTCGGTTAGAAAAAAAAAAAAAAAAAAAAAAAGGGGCGGAATAACAGAGAAAAGGCGCGCAACCGATTTACCACCCAGACGGAGAAAGGGACGGCGCGTGGAAAATCGAACGCCAGCACTCAGCCGGACACCCACCCACGCGCACCTGGTGGGTTTTGTCGCTTTTCCGCGTCGATCAGATGGCAGCAGCTTCCGAGAAGCCCAGCGTTCTGAAATCCGCCGTGACGAATCGATCCCGAGGAGTGGCTGCGTCGCGCCGTTCTTTCTTCGTCATAACTCAACGCCCGAGGAACAGATCTAGGTGCTGAGCAAATGGAGGCAACTGGGGGATTGTAAGGCCACCCACATGGAGTCTTGGTCGGTTTTCAAGCTGACGAGAGATCGGTGGTTTGATTGGGTAAAGTCGTACGCAGTTGCAACGTTATTGGGAGTGATGGAGTGGTCATTATTTCGACTTGAAACAGGGTAATTTGGTTGGCTCTTGGGTTGTTAGAGATTTTATTGGGGAAGTTTGTCCGAAAAATAGAAGGAAAGGTTGTGTGTTGTCTATCTACCTTCTGTTACTTTCAGATTATGAGACTGGAAAAGCCTGAAAGGTGAAACTGATTTCTAACTAAACCAAGGACTTAATATCCTGCTTATGTACCAAAAATATAAGTCATCCAGTCTAATACATCAAGAATCAGAAAGAATCAGAAACAAAACCACTGAGCAGGAAACGTTGACCTCTTACCGCATCTTCCGTAGCCTAACATCATCATATCTTTGTATGATGATGTTAGGCTACATTGACCTACACTCCCTAATCATACGCTGCTAACCTAGATAAACTACTGACAGATATTAGTCTTAATCCTGTTAAATCAGGGCCAAACCATCTAAGCTGACACCTAAAACTGTAGCCCTTAGACCCTTTACATTCTTGATCCAGATCTTCGTTAGATACCACTTCCTCCTATCTATCTTCCTCCAACCTCTAACACATTTCTAAATCTAAATCTAAACCTAGATCTAGATCTCAATCTTACTTCCTTAATCCAACTGATTCATTCATGTAAACTCACACCTACAACTGTAACCTAATCCTTCCCAGACCTACACACCCTCAGCAAAACCGACCCTAGCACCCCTCTAAATTCTCGATCTAGATCTCCTACCAAATACTTCCCCAAACTACCCAACCTCTGAGACACCTTTCGAAATCTCTATCTCCAGATCTCTTCCAAACCTCGATCCTCTCGAATCCTTCTCATCGCATTTTTCTAGGGTATATCCAGGGCCCGCATTGAACTTCTACTAGAAGGTGTCGAGACAGCCGATCCCCAGGTTGGATCTCGAGACAAAGGGAGCGGAATGTTGATCGCGCGTCCCCGGCCGGGGCTAAAAAGTGGTCAGCTGGTGAAGATTTTATGAGACCATCAGATCATCCGTCACTGCGCTGCTACTTTAGGAGAGTCGCGGCGAGGCGCGCGGCCCCGGCCCCGGTCTCGGGCCGGGCAGTGTCCACGGCCGGAGACGTACAGCTCCCCGCGAAGGATTTATTGTGCGTCGTCCGCGTCCGGCGGCCCCGTCCCCTACGCCGCATTATAAAGCAGATGCTGCCAACAGCCGTATAAAGCGAAAGCTCCCCACGAACCGGGGCCCGGCCCCCACCCACGGGCGCCTTATAAAGACGGGACGTCGATCCCATTCGGCGGACAGACCCCCCCGGTTCCTCGGCCTCGCCGTCACCGGGAACGCCGAGATAAATCTCTGATTGAGCCGAGCGATAGTTCCGATCTCTCCCGGCGATTCAATCTGGAGCGCCCGGCAACGGTCCCCTTTCAGCCAACGCTCGGGCAGCAACGTTTTAATCCGGTTTACATAATTGCGCGAAATTAATGCCCTTTCACGGCCCGCCGGGAGAAAGTTTACGACCGGGTACTTACTTTCCGTTTCGAGTTATTATGATGTCACCGAATTGCGAGATGGGCAGGGTTAGGTTGGGGGCTCGAGGACTTGCTGGGAGTTCGCCGGATGAGAGGCATCACGGAAGGGTGTGTAATGAAGAGGTTGGTTGGTTGGGTATTAGGCTCTAAGTAGTCGTTGGGGTAGTTAGGGGTTTGAAAGTGATCGCTTGTAATCGAAGAATTTTAACGACGCACGTCAAAGGGCGGGACACTCGAGACATCCCATAGTGGAAAGACAAGTGTCTTTTTTGAAGATCGGTATACAGATTTAACCCGTGAATCATTTTATATAAAAAATAAAATGTTTCTAAAGGTCATAATCAAGTAAAAAGTTGTGCCCCACATTGGGTGCCAATGAAACTTTTCGCCATAATAAACGTTAATAACGAAAAGTCGCGTCCCACGTTGGGCGCCAATGATGCAGCTGGTGGTATTATGTGAAGAAACACATAATACCACAAGTTTTCCACTGGGTTCCCAGGTCACCAGTAGAACTTTTCGAATCTTTCCGCTTTCTTTACAAATCAATGGTCTGTTAGCCTCAGTATCTCATCTAATATTTATCAGCTGAATTTCAAAATGAATTTGACGTCAATTACCGAGTCGCGCGCGCAACTCCATAAAGCGTGGAAAAAGCGCGACTGCAGATAACACGAGATCAAAGCGCTTGGCAAGTGTCGCTGCCGCGGACCCTTTAGGAGCGCGTTCGCGCGCGTTTCTCCGCTCGCTCTCATGAATACTGCAATACTCCCGGCTACGGAGCGGATTCGAGTGCGTTCGTCGGCGTTCCCGCACCGAAACGGATCCGCGGCGAAATATGTGCTCGTATTGTCGCAGACCACTCCAAACGACCATTTCGCTTTCGCATTCCCGGCATGCAGCGCGCGCGCGCTCCTGTGTCGTATCGTTTGTAAGTTGACAGCGAAGACCGCGCTTCGGCACTCGACTGTGCGTCAGCCCGCGAAGAAAAACTGCGTTTGATGTCGCATTATTCACGAGGCCCGATCGGAATAACATTGCCGATCGATCGTCGTTGCGGATTACCATTTTTCAGCACGACGCGATCCCGATTTGTTTGCGCGCCGTTCGAAAATCGGTCGCGATGGGATACTCGGCTGTTTTTCAACCCAATTTATGTGGACAAAAATGGGTCGTGTATTTTCATATCTTGGAACCCCTTAAAAAAATTTGAAGTGACCCACGTTGGGCGCCAATAAAACTTTTCCCAATATTCCGGCCTACGTTTTCGACCAAATGCTTGCATATATCCTTGCATCCACCATATGGTACGATATACCATATATCCTATGATATATACCATAAAGCATACACCAACCACCCGCGAAAAAACTACCTGTACCTTTTCATTTATATGATAATCCGTTGACGTGCACCGATCAATTATCGGGACGGACCCGGGTCGCCGAGCTCGCGCGATACACAATGCAACAATTTTTTCCGCGCTTTTTGTCGCCGCAGATGCCCGGCGGGAAATAATAGAGTCGGGATTTGACATCGCTTATACATGCGGGGCCGGAACGCTCGGCGGCCGCCGTTGCTGATGGGCGCACTTTATTTTGACGGACGGTTGAATAATCGGCGTCGCCGCTGAGCCGTTCGCGAGCTCTCCTTCTTGGGCAGCCCGATTGCGGCGAGCGTAATATCACTCGCGACGTGCCTCGTCGCCCGCGCGGACTCGCAATTTGCTAACCTGACGAGAACGCGGACGTCTCGTCAGACTTGCCCTTTTATCTTATGCGAGCGCACGGAGCGAACTCGCGTCCGACAATTTGTTCCATTATTTTTACCAGCCTGTCGTTCCCAAGCCAAATCTCGGCTTATCTCGAGCGCTGCCTTGTGAAAGCTTGTTGCGACCGTTGAGGGAACCGTTCCATCTTCTTTGCCGCGTCAAAAATGGCTCGGGATGAAGTCGGGGAAGTTACTTTTAGGTTTTGTTGAATTTGTGCTGAAATTAGATGTGGCTTTCTCGGTACGGATCGTCGTAGATATGCGAAATTTTAGGGTTCACAGTTGCTTGTTTTAGGCTTCCTTCTAAGGTGTTTTTAGGTTTCCTTCTAAGGTGTTTTTAGGTTTCCTTCTAAGGTGTTTTTAGGTTTCCTTCTAAGGTGTTTTTAGGTTTCCTTCT
>JABFPB010005015.1:0-13947 GCA_022817645.1 Ceratoteleas bidentatus
GTGTAAAAATTAACTTCTGAATAATAAAACAAAAAGACCCTAACTCCGGGACTCCAGACTTGAAGAATCACCTTAATTAACTATGATTTTCCGAACGCCTGGAAGCAATCTATAATTATTCCACTGCCGAAGATATCTAAACCGGCTCAACTCAGTGATTTTCGAGAACCTATCTCCTTACTCCCCACATTATCTAAAGTTCTCGAACGAATTGTACATGAACAATTATCATCCTTTCTTAACTCACATCATCTTCTTAACCCTTTTCAGTCCGGATTTCGCAAAGGCTTCAGCACTCAATCTGCTTTGGTAAAACTCATTGATGACGCACTCATTGATGGCCACCTTGGATCGTAGTGAAGTGTTGATACTGCTGTTCGACTTCAGCAAAGCATTCGATAGAGTTGACCACTCTGTCTTTTTATCCAAGCTTAGGAACTTCCAACTTTCTAACTCCACCTTGCGCTGGTTTCATTCCTACCTCTCCAATCGGAAACAAACTGTGCGTGATCTGTCAGGTGAAATCACTGATGACTGGATGAACACCTGTACCGGTGTCCCCCAAGGGTCAGTCCTTGGCCCTCTCCTCTTTTCATTGTACGTCAATGACCTGCCGGCAGTCTTGCAGCATACATCGCATCTGATGTACGCCGATGACCTCCAAATTTATCTCTCCTACCCTAGAGACAACCTGGGTTGTCTCTAGGGTAGGCTCTCTAGGGGGACAGCAGAGCATTCAGCTCTGCTGAGAGTCGAATAGGATGTAGTCGGGATTAGAGATTGAGCAGTGGAGAACAAACTGCTTCTTAATATTGAGAAGACCAAAATGATGCTCATTGGCTCGAAACATTATGTGCGCTCCCTCGATCTGGACTCCATTCATAGAGTTGATATCGATAACAACCCGATTCCTGTAGTCTGCTCTGCGCGGAATTTGGGAGTGATAATAAATTCGAACCTTGACTGGACTGGGCAGGTACATATGATTAGTAGGCGTATATACATGAATCTTAAACGCTTCAAATCAGCTAGTCCATCGCTGTCCACGGAGGTGCGTATTCGCCTCGTCACGGCCATTATGATTCCCTGCTTCGACTATTGCTGTCTCGTTCTGCTCGGTATGCCGGCTCGTCTGGAACATGTCCTGCAGAAGGCACTTAACGCGTGTGCAAGATTTATTTTTCGCTTGAGACAAAGTATTCATATTACACCTTTCCTTCAAAGGCTTGGCTGGATGCGTATACGCGAACGTCGCTTATATTTCTTAGGGTGCCTCGTGTTCCAGATATTACAAACGGGGACCCTCTCTTATTTGGCTGAGAAGCTGGTTTGGCATCAGCCAAACCATACATACGACCTCCGCGACACCGAATGTAGAATGCGTATCCCTTTCGCTCGTACTAAGACTTATCGCGATTCGTTCGCCGTCTTCGCGCCTCGTTTGTGGAACGCTTTACCGTCTGAAATTCGTAACGCGACTAGCATTTCCTTATTTAAAAGACGTTTGAAGCAACATCTGCTTGAAGACAGGTTGCAGAATTTCTAACTCTGATTTCTAACTCTGATTTGTTTGTTTTCTATTTATTATTTATTATTTCATATTTTGTTTTGTCCTGTACTCTTCATTGTTTTTTTTATTTATTATTATTTAACTTTGTATGTTTGTATCTTTTATCTGTTTATAGTCCTTAAGGGTTTTCCCAGGACTGATAAATAAATATTATTATTATTATTATCCGCTAGACCAACTCCGGCCATACAGCCATTGCGATTCGACAGTCGCCGATCACCGTGCATTACCATGAGCCGTGAAACGACCGCTCGCGTCCACTGAGCGTCGCAAGGACCTCGCAGGCTGCCATTCATCGAGTTGGCGCACCCCAGGTAATGTGTTGGTCCACGACCACTCATTTTTGCCCTTGACTGTTGCCAAGTCAGGTGCCGTCGACCAGGCCGTCGCTGGCCATTGCCACGTGACGACAGGCCGTTGCCAGCCGCCATATTGGGTCGCGCGATACGAGCTCACCGGAATCATCCGTGACATTCGGCGTTATCCGGCTTCATTCGTGACATCCGGCGTTATCCGGCTTCATTCGTGACATCCGGCTCTATCCAGACAACATCGGCTCCATCAGGCGCCAACGTCAGCGAGCGAGCGTATATTTTTCGGACGCCGTGTCCAATATT
Organism: Ceratoteleas bidentatus; assembly: GCA_022817645.1. NCBI lineage: Eukaryota > Metazoa > Arthropoda > Insecta > Hymenoptera > Scelionidae > Ceratoteleas > Ceratoteleas bidentatus. The sequence continues at coordinate 2,188 of JABFPB010005015.1, forward strand.
ATGACTTCCGCGTGCCGCGGTTATTAGGATAATTTTGCGGGTATTTTATTTTAGGAATTTAGAGGTTAGGTCGACGTCTCGTATTTATATGTGTGTAATTGTTGAGGCGGTTAAATATATTTTGACTGAGGACATATTTTCTTTTGATTCTCGATTATCCCCTCCTATTTTTCATGAAATCTTCTAAATTATACAAAAGTGAGTTATTGAACAACGGAAAACTCCACAGTGCACAAGTCCGTTCGGGATGCGATTTCACCTACTTGTAACTGAGAAATAGGGCTACATGTGCAACCTTGCCCGATTTTTGTGGTGCACAACCTCTTTATAATATCATTTTAAAACAAGAAAAACTTTGTTTTCCTCACTCGTGGCGGGAATGCCCACATTCCCGCTCTGACGGGCAGAAACGCAGGCTTCCCACTCCCTCGTAAGGAAAAATATCGTACACAACACGGGGTGAATTTCGATTTCTCACTCGTTTCTTACAGAACTCGGCTTCACCTCGTTCCGCAAGTGCACTCGTGAAAAAACTCGAAATTCCCTGCCTAATGGTGTAATGTACTATTTTTCGCTGTTTTCAGCTCTTTTGACCGAGTTTATGAGTTCCCTGGACCTTCAAAAAATCTGAAAAAAATTCTACCTAAAAATTTAGAGTCTATAGAAAAAAATCATGTTGGTCAGAACATAAAACCGACCTTCCACAGACGTAAAAAAATCAAATATCGATAAATGCTCTAAAATCGCATTTTTCATCATAATTACGGTGCAGATCGAAAATATGTACTAAATGACCAATTAAATATAATTTTTTATCATTTCTGATAAGGTTATAACACTATAAGACGAGGTGTTCTGGGGGCCCATTCACCCTTCTTAACCCGCACCCCCATTTGACTTTTCTGGCGGTAAGGCAGAAAAGTCAGAGTCAGGTCGCCTCGTAGCCGAGCGACTTGCGATCTCAGCGTCGTCTGCGCTCCTCGCGACTCGCGAACCATGGCCACCTCCCCCTGCGGAGAACCGCTTTTGTTCTTTCATGTAAATATGGTGTTGCGAAATAAACAGTGTGTGTTAAACACACTGTTTAACATTAAACAGTGTGGTTTTTTTTATTAAGTAACCCGGCGCATTGGGTCTATTGGGCCCAACCTATCGCAAAGCATAAAGAGACCGCTTGAGCGCCGCGAAGGCTCTCCGCATGCGAAAACATTTGGTGACCCGCGATGTGATGGGCATCATAGTGCCCATCCTGAAAACGTGCTTCCATTTTGGATTTCTGGTCTCGCCAGAAGTGACGTCACGCGTACGTCACATCACGTGACGTGATTCACCGCCGCTTGCACCACCACATGCCGCAAACGGACACCGCCAGACGAAAGTAGAGGGGATCATCCGGCCCACTCCTGCTGGATGCGCAACACACCAATCAGACTTGACTGCGCATCTCCTGCACGACCGACTTGTCCTCTGTCTCGCTCTACCGTCTCACCGGTGCATCGCTCGCACTCGCGCCCTTTTCGCGAGTGAGGAAAGGATCGACAACTGACTTAACCCTTTCTCATGAGATATCAAGTTCACACACGCGCATGCACAACCACAACTTGACCTATTACGCAAGTGTCCGCTCACTTGTCTCACTATTTCCTGACAGTGTTTGTGAATCGCTGTTTGAGTGCCGCGTCGGACTTGTTATTGCGACACAAGGATTTTCGTGCACTTGTGTCCCCCACTCATGCATTCACTCACTTGTCTCGTTCGTTGTGACAGAGTTTGTGTATCGATGTTTGAATGCCGCGGCGGACTTGTTGTGATACAAGGATTCTCGTTTACTTGTGTTTTTCTCTGTGCACGCGTGGAGAGACCCTTATCGAGTGCCATCGGATTCGGAATCTGAAAATAGTGTAGATTCGAATTCCTCCTTCGTTACGGTGACGAAGGAGGAATTCGAATCTCGGTGGTGGTCTGAAACCACCACCGAGATGGCCACTGGAAATGAATTTTGCGCCACCTATATTGCGCGCCAAACACATCTTTTCGCCTCGCTGGACCGTGCTGCTGCCTCGACAGCTTCACCTGCCGTACATCGAGAATATATCAACAGGCTTTGGGAGCAATGTCGAGCACTGCATCTTTTCCTTTTGGACACGGCCACCGAAGAGGACTGGGCAAGCAGAACCTACTTCTCAGATCATCCATATGGAACCCGAGAGATCAGCTACCTCGCGCTAATGGATGAAGCAGCGCGAGGTAACTGATCTCTCGGGTTCTATATATATAGGATACCGCTGCAGAGGTTGCCGACGTCGCTGCAGCGGCTCCTGCCGTCATCGAAGGATCCAGTCGTCGTCTCGCGCAAGTACCGCGAATAGCTTTACCGAAATTTTCAGGTTCGTACGCTGATTGGCCAACGTTCCGTGATTACTTTGAATCACTTTTTATGAATGATTAGAGTTTCGATAACCTTCAGCGGTTGCATTACCTGAAGGCTTGTTTGACCGGCGAAGCGAGTCAGCTCATCAAAAATAATCCGGTGACAGCTGCCAATTTTAAAACCGCGTGGAATTTATTGACAGCGCGTTTTGCAAATAACCGCGTTTTATTAAACACGTATCTTTCAAATCTTTTTTCACTCCAGCCACTCACACAAGAATCCGCATCGGGACTACGAGCCCTCTTTAACGATTATAGTGAACTGGTTCTCGCGTTAAAAAATTTAGATAGGCCAGTGGTACACTGGAATGACATTCTCGTGCATCCCTTTACGCGTTTATTGGATCCCCCCCCCACACTCGGAAAGCGTGGGAACTCTCATTAGGCAATGGGAACGAATATCTCAAGTTGGCGACGCTCGAGTCATTTATAATCTCTCGCATGCGCGCATTGGAAGTCGCAGTCGGAATTAGCAAAATCTCGCTAACCAAAATGACATCTTTGTCTTCTGAAGTACATTCGCACCATACTCGTATCGCAGGTATCTGTTGTCCCATTTGTAAAAGTGTTCATCGTGTTTATGTTTGTCCAATTCTTGTCTCGTCCATGGTCGAAAAGCGCATCGACCTCGTGAAACAGAAAGCGTTGTGTAACAATTGTTTTGCAAACCGAACACTTTACGAAAAAGTATCCGAGCCATGTTTCATGACGACATTGCAACAATAGACATCATTCAATGTTAGACAGAACCGAGTCACAGAACGTATCGCGAATCGACACTTCTAGCCCCGCGAGTGCTCCCGTTCCGAATCACGCTAATCCGGCCACAACCGTTGGACACGTGGCGGCATCGCACCTTACAACGGGTATTCAAGCTTCGACCGTCACGCTCACGACCGCGTGAGTTGAAGTGTCCGGTTCCTCGAATCGTTCTGTCGTATTGCGCGCCTTGTTAGATGAAGGTTCTACACATACGTTAGTTACGACTGAACTAGTCAACGCGCTGCAAGCGCGCACATATTCGGTCAATGCCTCACTTAGCGGTGTCGGGGATGCTGCGTCCGGGAAGATACAACGTGTGGCGCCGTTACTGCTTGCGTCTCGCACTTGCTCGGCGTCTGTTTTCTCGACTAACGCGCTGGTTTTACCTAACCTCACATCTTACGCCCCGAACTTCCGGTTTCCTCTCGCGGAATGGCCACACTTGATAGGACATCAGTTAGCTGATCCTGATCCCACGTCTACACATCCTATTTCTCTTATTTTTGGAGCGAATCTGTATGGTCAGATCCTCTGAGACGGTTTACGCAAAGGTCAACCTGGCCGACCTATCGCGCAGTACATTGCTCTCGGATGGGTTATTTCCGGTGAAACTTCCGCCAGTGCAGGCACCGCTCTGCATGCGCATGTTCATTATGTTTCGCTCGTTCCGCGACTTGATGATTTGTTGCAAAAATTTTGGGGAAGAAGCCGAAAGTCCATCCTTTGACCGAGGAGGACGTCAAATGCGAAGAACACTTTGCACGTACGCATTCTCGAGATGATTCCGGGAAGTATATCGTGCGCACACCATTCAAAGCGGAACGTCCTTTTCGCGTAGGAGATTCCCTCCCCCGGGCTGACCGATTGTTAGTCCGACTTGAAAATCGACTCTCCCAAAATTCCGTAAGTCGTATCGCGCCATGAAGCAAGATTACATCGACAGTGGCCATATGCAGTGGCTTTGCCCCTTTCGACAAGGAGGTTTCAAAACAACGGTTATATCTTTCTCACCATCCTGTGATTAAGACGACTAGCGCTACAACAAAACTGAGAGTTGTTTATAACGCATCTGCCCCTACGAGCGACTCTGTTTCACGCGCTGGAGATTTTATCGCTTTGTATGCTTTGCTGATATCGCTAAAATGTATCGCCAGATCTGGGACATCCGGATGACGTTGACTATCAACGTATCCGATGGCGCTTCGATGAGACTCAGGCTATCCAAGACTATCAATTGTTGACAGTGACTTTCGGTACCGCTAGCCCCCGCTTTCTTGCTCAGCGAACTTTGTGTCAACTGACTGTAGACGAGGGAAGTCAGTTTCCTTTGGCAGTCCCGATTATTCAACAAATTACTTACATTGACGATTGTTTTTTTGGTACCGATGATGCGAATGTCGCGCTTCATACTCGCGACCAACTTATTTCCTTGCTGGAGCGCGGAGGCTTCACACCACGCAAATGGGCGAGCAACTAACCAGCTCTCTTGCATGGTTTGGAAGTCGAAGATCATGGTTTAGCCATCGATCGCGCTATGCAATCGGAAGACTCCCTCAAAGTCTTAGGTGTCGTCTGGCATCCACTGGATAATGTGTATCGGCCCTCCATTTCTATTCAGACGCTATCAGCCATAACGAAACATTCCATCCTATCTACAATTGCACGATTGTTCGACGCTCTCGGTTGACTATCGCCCGTTATTGTTAACGCCAAAATCCTCATGCAGTCCTTGTGGAAGGAAAAGCAAGATTGGAATGTTCAACTCAATGCTTTATCAGGATGAGTGGAATGAATTCCACTCAGCGTTACCGACACTGATAAGACTTGTAATTCCTCGCTGGAAGGGATTCTCAGAACATGAGTGCACTGTCACGCCCATTGGTTTCGCCTTAACTAAGGCTTTTGTTGCCGTTGTTTACGCTCGGATAGAATCTCGCTCTGGTGAAGTTCACGTTACGCTGTTAGCATCGGAGTCCAGGGTAGCGCCTATTCAAACCCTCAGTTTAACTCGTCTCGAACTCTCGGCTGCAGCTCTTTTGGCTCATCTCGCAGCCAGTTTCCAAGAGCTTCTGGCCGCGAGAGGCTGATATCGCCTCTCGCGGCATTTCAGCTTGCGATCTCATCTCCTCCGAACTGTGATGGCATGGACCTCGCTGGTTGGTTGATCCATTAACTTCATGCCCACTTCATTCCTCAACCTTAACATCCCCGCCGGTTAATGCGTCTCTCCCTGAAGTCACATCGATCGCCTCTGTTATGCATAAAATCTCAAAGCGCCCATTCGGAATTACATCATAATCATGATGTAATTCCGAATGGGCGCTTTGAGATTTTCATTTAAGGTGATGTTTTCTTCGGTGTAATTAGTCACCGGCGTGAGAATCGCATTATCGCCTATCATAACATCTACGAAGTTCACTGTCTTAGCTGATACTACTACAGTCGCATATTTATTATGGATCTCAACATGACGGGTTATTCATTTATTTCAGGAAATAAATCGAAGAGAAAAAATGTTCTTTCTCGCAATTCGAGCGAGCTCCCAACTCGCATGTAAACAACGCTTTCATCCTCGGTGAAACTCGGCTCAAAATACCGTCGTGTTTTTGTACATCGTCTGGCACGATAATAAACTCGCACTCGCGTGGCTCTAAGCTATCTAATACGATTTCGCCGGTTACACTGTTCCTCGATTTAACCCTCTATATCTCATGAGTTTTCCCCCACTCTTGAGATGCAGTTCGCGTCAATCCATCTCCCTATGATATAAATAGGTTAGGTATCTTTTTACACCTGTCGTATTGGTTAATTTACATGCCATGATTTGTATAAGCCAATGAGCGCATCGCGGCACAAACACGACTAAACAGATTTAAAATGATTGGCCTGCCCCTTCTTCATTCACAACATCGTGATTTCAATCAATTTGCGATATAGAGGGTTAATAATGTTGTCCGCGTTACCGAATCCCGTTATCACGGTTACTTTATATCTGCTGATAAGATCGAGTTTTTTGGCTACCGATTCTTTAACCGTGCACACCGCGCTCCCCGGATCTCTAAACATATGTACCGTTGTACCCTTGATTTCAACCTTTTTAAGGAATTTTATGGCGTTCATGTCTAAATTTACGCCCTGCAATACATTGACTGCAATACATTGACTGGAAATGCATGACAATTGCGCGCGATATGACCCTCCCCATTACATTTATAACATGTGAACTCCCTTTTTGGGTTAGGGCAATAGTTGGAGAAGTGCCCCGTCTGCCTACAATTATAACAAATCGGATACTCAACTGCTTTTGACGTGCGTTGTTCTGTGATGACCTGGGTTCCCGCTTCGGCTGGACCGGTTGACGAAGCTGTCCCGGCTGGAACGTTTGAAACGGTGGCGCCGGCTCGGTATTCTCCGTTCCGGGCCGTAGGCTCCGTCCTCCGCGTTGATTCTCAGGTCCCTTGTTGCTCGGCGTTTTTGTCCCGAAAGTGCTCCTCCATTTCAGGTCATCCTTCTCGTAATTCACCAATGACCGGAACACGTAGTCCAGACTCACGAAGGTTTTCGCCATCACGTAGTCGGCCATCGCCTTCGACCGGACACTCCTCCCCAGCTGCTGCTTTCGGATTTCTGCGTTGCCTAATCCAATTCTTTTGCATAGCTTGACACGGTCAATCATTTCCCGCCACAGGTCAGTCATGCTTGTCTCGTAGACGAAAGTTCCCTCAAAGGCGGAATGAAGGTGTCCCAGTTGATCAGAGCGCCCGCTCGGGCGTCATACCAATCTCTCGCGCTCCGCTTCAGGTGCACCTGGGCTGCCTCGAAAGCCGTCTGGGTGGTCCACCGATGTAGGTTGACCGACGTCTGCACTCTGGTCAGCCAAGTTCGAGCTGCTTCGGGTGACTCGGTGCCCGTGAAGTCCGGGATGGAGTCGACCAGGGTGGGAGCAACGGTGACCACTGGTGGTTCCCGGTTCCGCTCCAGGACCTGCCACCTCTGGAATTGGATGGATCGCGTTTTGTCCATCGTCCTCCATCTCGTAGGTGGCCTCTGGATTGAATTCTCGATTGTAGAAACTCTCGAACCTCTCGTTGTCGCCCATAAACGTGTATCGTGGCTCGTGACACACGTTCAGACGAGAGTAGAGTGAATAGTATCCCACTTCTGATTTTGTTATAAGCCAAGGAGGGAAATCAAAGAGCCACCCAACTTCTGATGAAAGTTTATATATTTCGGTTTACAACTCAAATCAAACTCTACGACTCGACTCGAATGCGGGTGACTCGGCTCTGCCGCCCACTGTCGAGATTTCGGCTACCGAGGACCGCGGCAATGGGCGGCGCTATGACGTCCGCGTGACGTCATCTAACTCGCGAAACATTTGGTCGGACTTATGAATTATAACAGTTTTGTAAACTGTAAGCAGGGATGCAAATCGAAACGATATAAAGTTTAGTTTTGATTCGCGTATCGAATCTAAATTCTGAAATAATTTCGTTTTGATACCGTACTAAAACAAAATTATTCAATGAATTTCGTTTTGATTCCATATCAAAACTAAATTTTTTAATAATTTAGTTTTGATACGCATAAAAACTAAACGTCTCAAATGATTTTGTTATGATACCACATGTAAACTAAATGAATCAAAACATTTTTGATTTGCGTCCCTGGTATGGTGGACACATCTCGCGTAGAAAAGTACAAGTCTGGCACATGATCGCGAGCCATACTGTTGCAATCCTATTGCTGTTGTATTGCCATTTCGTTGCCAGACTACGTGTCAGGCAATTGTATGTCAATAGCATGGCAACGGGATGGCAATAGAATGGCAAGGGAATGGCAACAGACTGCCTCGCGATCATGAGCAAGTCTGTTGCCATATTATTGCCGTAATACGCCATACTAGTGCCCGATTTTCTTTTTTACTAGGGATATATTTTTCTAGGAGTATGTGTGGGTGTACGCGCACGTGAACCACGGCAATACACTATATTTAAAAAGAGTTTATATTTTACTATTAATCACTTTTTTAAGACAAATATTTTTTTACAACACGTGCGAAGGGAAGTTGATTTCCCTCCCGCAAAACAGGGAGGGAAATGATCCATTCCCAGCCGCGCGGGAGAAAGGAAAGCCTCATTCCCGTCCTTATTTTACGGGAGGGAAATTGCCATTCCTGGTACAATAAATATAAGTATGTAATATTCTGGAAAGATATTCTAATAAGATTGAAATGGTGGTCCTGAAAAGGACCGATTATTTGGAACGTATTTTAGATATATTTTAGATTGTTGGGTTTTCGCGTATATATTGCCGGATTGGCAGGAGCAGTGCGCACGTGAATCTCATTCGAAAAATCCTCCAACGCCACCCCGATGCCTGAGCACTTCTCCTGCATCTCCTTCATCTCCTGCCTATCCTGCATCTCTGGTCGCGGACATTTTCGGCGCAGGCGTGGGTCCCGCGGGAAGTCGACCGTCAATGCGGCCGTCGGTACTAAATCGGGCCAGAGCCAATACCGCTCGATCTCCCGTTTTGCAATCTCGACCTCTTCTGGAATGACGAGCTGCCACTGCCGCTCCAGATATCTAATCAATTCTGGAGTGTCTAAAAAGTCCAGAGCCTTTTCCACTGGATCTTCCTGTGCCTCCTTCACGGCCGGATTAGCGGGAGCAGTACGCACGCGAATCTCATTCGTAACATCCTCCAACTGCTTATCCTGTATCTCTGGTTGCGGACATTTTTGACGCAGGCGTGGGTCCCGCGGGAAGTCGGCCGTCAATGCGGCCGATGCACCTGGGAAAGGGGTTACTAACTCCTTTACGTCAATCTCCTTAATCAACGCACGATTTCTAGTTCGTGAACGGATTCTTCGCTCCCGTCGCTTTACAGCCAGCCTCTGTTTCTTATTTAATTTTGAATTCCCCTTGTCCATCCATAGGAAAGATCGAAGTTACTCGTTAATAATCGAGGGTTACTTATAGACTTCCCTCGCCTACTGAGGAACCTTTCTCCAAACTCAGGCCGCACCAATCAGAGCGAGGGAACGGTGGCTGCGCGCAAGGACGATGGGTTCTGCGAAGCGCGCGAGGCCGACGGGTTCTGCGAAGCGCGCGAGGCCGAGGGGTTCTGCGAATCGCGCGCGCCTAGCTAATTCCGCGAATGTCGCGAGACTCGTGACACCGGGTGACTTCCGGGAATCGCTTCAACTGTTAAAACGCTTTTCTCGCGTTTTAGGACTCTTTTTTCAAGTTTTGAATACAAAATCGATCAGTATTGATTATTAGCTAACAAAAAATCTCTCGCTATAGTCGGTTTATGACAAAATGATTACACCGTCATATTTCGTCATTTTTTTATATTAACAAAGACAGTAACTCCGTGATAGCATACTTTTGATATGACGTTAAGGTGGAAAATCCACAGAACGTTACAATCTAACGATTTCATGCAAAATTAGTATGTTGTTAAGTAGAATACGGAAAATCAATAGCTGAAATAAATAACACCTGACTAAATACTTAAAAAATGACGTTCGAATTTTGACATTTTTGCTTAGTTCCCTTTTTGTATGGTCGCTGTGTAAACATACCAAAATTTGATCGCCATTTTCTAAGAATTTAATCAGGTTACCTATGTTTTTTATTTCATCACCTTAATTCATTTAGCCAATGTTAATTTACTGCTACCACGGAGTTAGTCTCTTTGGTGATGAAAAAGGTTGAAATAATAGTTTCATGATAAATGTAGCAACATTCTGCAATGTTGGGAATGTATCTTTGACACAAGACACTTTCCCAAAGCGTCTGAAAATAATGTAACATATGATAAATATTCTTGTAAAAGGTATTTGCTGGCCCTGAAAAGGGCCAAATGTTTTTAGATGTTTTCTTCATGGTTTTTGGTGAGGTTTTTAGGTGAGGTTTTATTTCAATTTTCAAATTTTATTTTCAAATTTGTACAATTTTCGATTGAGATGGTAAATGGCGTTAATGGCGGTAATTCTATCGTTTTCTCAGTGTTACCATAGGTAACACTAAGACATGGGCCTTTTGATGAGGACGGCGCATGAATTATAGCTTCATCAGTGATCCGAGGTTGCTTAGATGGAGTTGGGTCGTTAGAAGTGGATGGAGTCGGGGCGTTAGAATTAGATGGAGTCGAATAATCAGAATTAATCATTGTCGCGATCTGATTTCCAATTTTCTTTTTATTCCCGATCGATTCCTGGATGTAGCCTTCTGCAACGGTCGATGACTTCCAAGCACCATGTCGTTTAAGAGTTGTTAAATCAGCTCCAGAGTTGACGAGTATCGTTGCAGATGTTCTGCGAAAACTATGGCCAGTGTAATTTTCGGGATTCTTCAATTGCAGGTACGTGGCAATCTCTTTTGGAATAGCAGAGATGGTGTTTTTTCCTATGTTTTGGATTGTGCACTTCCCATCTCTATAGTGTACGAAAAATCGGTCTGAAGTTCCACTGGTAGGTCTCAAAGCTATGTACCTCTTTACATAATCGAAGAAAAAATCCCCTATCGTGAAAGTTCGTGTTATATGAGTTTTAGTTTTCGGAATTGTTACAACAAACACGTCATCATACATTTTCACGTCTTTGACCGTCAAATTTGTTATCTCATCGCAACGGCAAGCACCACAAATTCCGAATGTCGCAACAACCTTACAAGCTAAATATTTATTGTCAGGAGCTTCTCTAAAAAACTTATTTATTTCTTCTGGTTCGAATACTGCAGCTTTTTGGCTCGCAAACCCAATAGTAATCTTTTTTAAAAACGCTGTTAATTTTAGGTAGGCTCTGATATCTATATCGTGTTTTATTTTTATCACAGATTTTAACATCGAATACATAGCCCACAACGTTATAGGAGCAAAAGAATTCGCGAGCTCACCGAAATAAGCCAAAAGAACCGTCTCAGCAAATGATGTAACTTTTTTTGTATTCATCCACTCGACAAATTGATTATAGCAAAGATTGTACCGATCGGCCGATTTATCGGGTAACAATTATGCTTCTACGTTGGCAGCAGCTTGTAAAATTTCTTCTGGGATATCTCCGAAATCAGGATAAAAATCCTCGTCCTGGTCTTTGAGCTTCTCCATAATCTGCGTTAACAAACTTCGAGCTTTTATATAACTATTTACTATGCGAGTAGGTATCAGCTGACTGCGCGCTCCGATGAGTGGCAGTCAACTGCCTTCCATGAGCGATTAACTGCACGGGCGTGAGCGATGCGCGGCACAATGAAAAAAAATGAAAGATGAGAAACTTTTTGTAGGCTTCTGGCGAGACTTGTAAAAATGGGTTATGTGTTTCAATATTCAATCCGTTGTTATTATTATTTACACAGCGCATTGAAAACGCGCTTTTCCATGAAGTTGTGGGTTACCCTCTACACGGAAAAAACTCGACAGTACTGACTGCTGTCCAGCGCAGTAACCACCCAGTCAACATTACAAACTTTGCGTGACGCAGGGGTTACGCTGGCGTTACTCAGGCGTAACCCCATTTCCACTTTCTAAAAAAGCGGAAATGGAGTTACGCCTGAGTAA
>JABFPB010005016.1:0-13955 GCA_022817645.1 Ceratoteleas bidentatus
TCGTGTGCGTCTCGGGAGAAAAGGGCTCTTTCCGACTCGTTCCAACTCCACACTCGTCGGAAAAACGCCACTTTTCTCCCTAGTTGCACAATATACTATTTTCCAACTCTGACATTTTCTAGATATTATTGTTTTACAAAAATTCTGCTTTTTCAGTTCCGGATAAGCTCCGTTTGCGGGGTTCCATAACGCTTCCGGTAATGTTCCGTTTTAAGGGTTACGTAAAGGTTCCGTATTCCGAAATGGTTCCGTTTGTAACGTTACAGTAACGATTCAGTAACTAAAATGGTTCCGACTCGGAACCCTTTTTTGATTTAGCGCTCGCTGGGAAGTTCTCTGAACATTTCACGAACGTACGATATATTATTTTTTACATAGTTCGTAAAATTATCGAAAGGTATCCTGAATGTTTATTCTGCGTTTGGAAACTTTTACTCTTAAAAAAATCGGAATCGAACTCAAGCCTCCAAAGTGCCAAAAGTACGTCCCAACACTGAGCCACGAACCACGAGACTTTAAAAGTAAACTAAGCCGTTCTCGTTGATACCTCGAAGCATATGTTTTCTCAAACGTTACAAGAATCTCTCACAGCTGGCATTAGTCGGTTCCCTGAACGTTTCTACTCCTGTTGAAAAATAATTATAAAAACTATTATAGGATAACTCTACAACAACCACATTGAAATATATACACTACATAAAATTTATAAACATACACGCCACCTAAAATATATGTAAATAGACATCTCTTCTACTAAAAAACCTCATACACTCTCAAAAATACAAATACCATTCTCCCTCTACGCCCATTCTTCAATCAACAAACCCTTTGCACCCTCCAGCAAACCTCTACCCAACCTTCCTCCAAACGTTCCGCAAACGTTTCCCGACCTTTCCGGTTGCCCAACATCTGCGCACCTACTCCTTTCCCTCCGCGGAGCCGGCTCGTACTTGGCGCCGCGCGGCCGGCACCCTGCCGCGCGAAAGTCCCTAGGCGTCTGCGCAGCGCGGCGCGCACCGCTCGCCGAGGGTTATGTCAAATCTCGCCGCCCTTCCCAGGCAGCAGCATCCCGGACTCCGAGTTGGTCTGCCGCGTCGCGCTCCGCTCCCGAGACCGCTCCGCGTTCGCGCCGGCAGTGCCGCCATCGATTCGCTCGCCGCAAACCACGCGCACTTGGCGCCGCTCGGCCGGACTCGCGTCTGCCTCGAGCAATCGATCGAAAGCAGGTTACTGTGGCGACTCCGCTAGTCCCACGTCGGCCGCCGCCGCGCACGTACACACGCACGCCGAATGTCGAGCGCGATCGGCCGCTAGGCGTAGCTTTTCGTCGTTCTATGTGTGACCGCTTCTAGCGCCCGCTTATATGACCATCGGAAAGGAGACCATGGGGTGAGTGACGCCGGCGATCCGCCGTTTAAGGGCGGCTCTGCGAGCCGCGAAGCGGACCCTTTTTTGCGAGCCGAAGCGCTGCCTTTTTTGCGGGGGCTCCGATTGGATCGGGCGAGCGCATCGATTTGCTCGGGCGACACAGGATGCGCTCGTTAGACAGTTAATAGTGCCGCGATTAAGCCTGCCCCTGTTCCGGCGTGAGTGAGGGGAGGATGTCGAGGGTGTTTGGGACTGTGTCGGGCTCGCCGGTGGAGGGGGCAGGCGCGTCGCGGGGGTTTGTTTGGGATGCGGCGACCGGTTTTTCACGCGCCCGATTTGCTTTCAGTGAGCAGCCGATCTTCACGTGCAAGGCGCACGTGTTCCACATAGACCCGAAAACCAAGAGATCATGGGTCTCTGCGTCCACCGCGGCCGTTTCCGTATCATTTTTTTACGACTCCACGAGGAGTTTGTACAGGATCATTTCGGTGGAAGGCACGAAGGTATGCAGTTAAGGACGATGCATGTGTCTTTAAAATGACAATTTTATACTGATTAAAATGAGAATGTCTTGCAGTAACTATATCCATGTAATCATAAGTGCAAAGCTCTTGGCATAGCGAAGAATGTCTTGAGCTTTTCTCATTTTGTTTTGGACTGCCCAGTGTATGAAAAATGATGATAGAAGACAGATGATTTTGAATTGCAAACATTTTGAGAGGCGCTTAATGTCAAGCATTTTTTCTTGACATTAAGCATCCACATTGACAGAAATAGGATTGAATGGACTGTAACAATAAACTTGAATTATGATACTCTAATTCACAATTTTTCCCAAATGAACGTTCATCAAATGAATTTTGAATAAAAACTAACTAGGAAACTGGTACCCGTTTATATTTTATCATAAAACACAACTAAAAATGGAAAAAATTATTTTTTGCAAGAAAAACATTTAACAAAATTTATTTGTTATATGGCAGGAGGGGAGGGGGTGCAAAATTTTACTGGCCTAGGGGCACACAATTTTTTAATCCAGCGCTGCTTAGATCATTGATACTGGCATACCAAATATCAATCTCAATCTTTGCACTGAAAAGCATTCATCTGTGCGTCAATTGTGGTTTTCCATGATTAGGAATTCCTGGCAGGATTGCCGAATCATTTTGAATATTGTTCTACCTTCTTCTATATTCTTTTTTATTTACTGGGTGAACTGACAGATGGAAACTTAAGTGGTTGGTCATATGATGTTTTTCAGGCGGTAATTAACAGCACTATCACACCAAACATGACATTCACGAAAACCTCACAGAAATTTGGACAGTGGTCGGACGTCAGAGCAAACACCGTTTATGGTTTGGGATTTTCATCGGAAACAGAATTAGGAAAGGTAAGAATCGTCAAAATTGATTGTCACTAAATCTGTGCAACATTCTCCCAAGACTTTTTAAAACATTTCTTATGCAAAGACTGTTTTACATACAAGTTTTTGCGGTGGTTGTACAAACCGCTGAGCATTTGATGAGAATAATTATAATGACAAGAAAAAAGTAAGGGCTATTGAAAGTCAATACCGAAAAGCGATCATGTGCGATCGGAGGCGAGATTTTGATTTCCACCGACGCCCACACGATCCTCGTAAATGTATTTTATTAATAGCGATGATTCCTAACTGCTCGTACACTCTCTTCAAATAAATGTGCAGAGACGTACATAGCCTGGGGTGATACTCTAGTTGTATGGAAGTAAATTTCCAGGCTTTGTACTGAACTGGACATCATGTAGATTTAAATGTCAAATAGATAATGTTAACTGTGAATAAGTATTGTTAAAAGGGAATGGGAAATCATATCATTATGCAAAACCTTGGTAAATAATTGTTAAGTGGCTTAATAGTGAACCTTTAAGGTCACCTCCCATTAATTATTCAGCTCAACAACAATAACTATGCAAAAGAAGGCAAAGCAAAAAAAGGCTTTTCCTTCTCTGAGGCTGTTCAGTTGCAAATAGAAGTGAATTAGGAATTTGTGAAAATGTATACAAATTTAGAATATTGTGATTTGGATTAATCTGTAAAACATTTAGACCTGTAAACTAAAATATTATTATTTTAAAGTTACCACAAATTACATGGTCTCTTATGGAAACTGATGTATTTCACATACATGTCGCAGGATTGTGTAACAATTCATTAAGAACTGCACTCAAGTGGGATGTGTTGTTATTTGTACTATAGGCATAATATGTGCGAAATTTAAATAAACTGATGTCTCTAGTTTCATAAATACTGCAAAAATAATAAAAATTATAAACAAATAAAAAATAAACATGTAATATTGAAGACATACCCATATGGTAGAAAATGCTCTATTAATTAGGGTAATTATTAAAAAAAAATTACTTTAAACAATTTAAGAAAAAATTAAAAATGTGCAATTTTAAAACAAAATTAAAATTGCATATGCAACCTATTTCTCATTCCTCAAAAAACCAGTCAACAATTGTACTCTTACCCTCAATTTTACCCAAAAAAAATCTTTTCATTTCCTTAATTAAACACGTCTCCGATTTTTCTACTTTAAAGTTCGATATTACATCCTTGCACATTATCTTTAATAAACTTTTGTTTTCAATAATTCAATAACCGGCCTATAAATAATGCGCCGTATTTTTATCGCAGTTTATCGAGAAGTTCCACGAGGTGAAAGAAGCGACAAAATCAACGGGGAATAAGTTGCAATCAAACAGTTCGTCGGTTACGCCGGCGACAAGCGCAAATGTCAGCCCGATCACCTCCAGATCGGGCATGTCCTCCACGGAGCAAGACCTGATCGACCCGCCCAACTCCACCATGATCAACTCGAACATGTCCGCGTCGAACAACCCGAACCCCAACGCCAACATGATCTCGGCGCAAAACAGCATATCCTCGGTGAGCAGCAGTCCGCTTCCCGGCGGCTGCCAGATCAAGGGCGAGGACGAGATGAAGAACTCGGTGCATTCGCGGTCGCAGAGCATCTCGCAACAGAGCACCGAAAGTCCGCAGCATCAGGGCAAAGGCCAAATGGGCGGCCAAGTCGGCCAATCCGCGGAGATGCAGCTCAAGTACGAAAACGAGAGGCTCAAGCTGGCTTTGGCGCAGAGCTCCGCGAACGCTAAAAAGTGGGAGGTAGGAAAGGATTGGACTTTTTTTGGGCGGACGAGGCTCGCGCTCGATGCACTGGAGAGAGACACTTTCAATTGGCTTTCGATGATGCGGGACTTTTTTGCCGGTGCAGTTTTTAGCCTTTAATCGTCTGGAGTTTGCATTGGATGAAGTTTGATATTTTGTATTATAGCAGCTGGATATTTGAAGGGGGTTTAATAGGATCTGTTTCAAGATGGGATGTTGAATATGTGGAGTTGTTTTACTTATGGGTTTTGATTTTACTTCTGTTGAAGAGATTTCAATTAAAAATATGTTTTGGTGGGGTTTTATTGTTTTGGTTCGAAGCAATTGAGAGTGACATTAATTTTGTTGTGGTATTCAAAGTTTAAACGTTATTTGTTCAAGTTTTTTTTTTATTTTTTAATATGAGATATTGACGCTCGGTGCTGTTGATGATCGTAATGGAAAATGGTAAAAAATATTTATCTAATTTAATTAATTAGCATTGCATACTTTTATGATGCATTGAAGAATGTTTGATTATAATTTTCTTCATTAGTTTGAGCATTATTGAAAATCAATAAAGGATTAATACTCCTGAGAAAGCATAACGATTTTGTAAACAATGTCATATGAGTTATGAAGTATCTGACTAATGGTAATGTATGCTGTTTAAATAATAGTTTCCTTCTAATTTGTCAATGTTCTTTTCTTTAATGACTATAACAGAGGTCATCAAGCTAAAATCCTTGTACGCAGTGAAGCTTACTATTGTCAAAGATAAATGAGCACAAATTAGTTTTTCAGGTCTTTAAGAGTAATAATTTTGCCATTTACCTCTATCTGTAAAGGATTATATAATATTTCCATATAATTCTGAAAACTGACTTTTAATCCAAAATGAAAAATGTACTGAAAGATTAATATAGATTTTAAAAAAAGTATCTCATCCTTGATAATTTTGAATTCTTCTAACACGTTCTGGTGTAAGCTTTTTTAAGCTCTTTTAAACACTGATTATCAAGTTTCTGTATATTGGAAAGATAAATTGGAAATATTGGAAAGAATAACGAAAGTTATCTTTTTCATATAAAATATCACGAGCTCTAACTTTCTTAGAAACGTACAACGATTTAATTAAACTTCGTGCCACAGGTTGAGTTAACAACTTTGAAGACAAACAATGCGCGATTGACTAGTGCTCTCCAAGAGTCAACGGCAAATGTTGACGAGTGGAAAAGACAACTGCAGCTGTATAAAGAAGAAAATGCTCGAGTCAAAGCCAAATATGCCGACCTCGAGGCCGGCAAAATCGCGGAGGGCAACAGCGAGGCGTTGAGGTTACGGGTGGAGGCTTTAGAGAACGAACTACGGACGCGAAACGAGGAGCTTAAAGCACTTGCTATGGCGACGAAAAACAAGGATTACATGGTGAGCTTCCAATCAGAATACACAATTATTCCTTCCTAAATTTACCGTCTGTTCTACTGAAAAACATTTATCGTAAGGGAGTGATCGGGTTGCTGACATTTATATTTTATTTTATTTGCTGTTACCTTCACAATATTAAGTTCCATCGGATCGTTAAAAATGGAAACAACAAACGAAATGAGATAATTTTATCAATTTTTAAAACAATTATATATTGAAACAAATACAGGTCATGTATTTCTTTATATTTATTATATTACAGTTAAGTACCAAATCTACATTCCTCCCAAATATAAGGAAAACCGTTCGGAAATTGCAAAAAATGCGCATTTTTAAAGGGCATTTGTCTTTGTCATTTTTCATCCAAATAACTTGATTTAAAATGATGAACTAAACGTATGAATCTCACCTTTTCAACCGTGTAATTCAGATATCTCTTCCTTAAAAATAATGCAACTTCCAGCTTTTTATTCTAGCTTTAACTAGGAAAAAATGGTCAATCTTCGCGACTCTGATATTTCCAAAATGAAGAAAAATGTTATGCTATTGTTGCTGAGTTTCAAAGCTAAAATTCTTCGACATTTTTACACCTTATGTTCCAGCGACTTTTGCGCCCTCTATATAAAGAAATTACATCATTGGCAAATAAATATCAATTTTCGTGTGTTATTAAAATGATCCAAACTCTTTGTCCAGAGTTTAACTTTGAAACTGAACAGAAATTAAATTAACTTTTCTCGAGCTTCACAGTTTCAAACATTTAAATTAAGTTTCTCTATTTAAAGTCATAAAATTCGATCATTTCGAAAAAAAGGTTTCTTTTAATAATTTTTTAAATTCTAGCGGCGTTTGCGCCACCTGGATGAAGATTTTTTAGATAATTTGAATAACACGCTTGAAAAGTTTAGATTCTAACGTTTAATTAACCTTTTTAACCAAGTGTTTTAGATGAAAACTAATAAAGATATTTGTCTTAAAAAACTGCTAATTTTTCGAAGATTTTCAAACGTTTCCCCAATTTTTGGGCGGAGTCCATAATTGCGCCTACTTATTCAATGTTGTTACACTTCTTATCAAATCCAATTTACAGGCATTGCAAAAAGAAAACGCCGAACTTCGCGAGATGGTGAGTGTCGTCCACGACCAGTTAGAGTTGGCGATGAGCGCCAACAAGGTCCAGAAGCAGAACCTCGACACCCTGAATGCCCGATTGGCCGGCTATATTCAGGACTTGGTGACTGTACACCGCGAGATCACAAACACTCTACAGACATAAATTATTTGTAGATAATCTTTTATAGCTCACAGTCATTTGGACGCTATACGCAGACCATACGAGAAAACCGGAAATTGTACATTGGTCGAATCCGTTACTAACCCTAGTCGATCAGGTGTTTCCGTTATTGCCGTGCAATTCTTTCCCCGTAGCGATGTTTTGTACATTTTGTAAAAATGTAGACAGGCCCTTTCGTTACGATACCCGATTGTCCACGAAACTCGCTTACGCCATATACGTAGACTAATTCGTGCTACACTGATTTCCGGTCTGCATGCCCCCTCCCCCATTGTTATCTTGTTTGTAAGTCGGGCTCGTGAAAACATATCACACTCATTTCACGCCCCGACACGGATTTTACTTGTTTCGTCTTCACCGCTCTATTATTGTTTCTCATAGATTTTATTGCGATTCGCGCGCACGAGAAACGTCTTTTACTCAAAACCGCGATTGTTGAGTGTCATCGGCGCAACGTCGTCGCGACGTTTGCCGCACCTGTTTCGTTCGTCACCCATTCGACCGTATTTATTATATTTAACGTTAAGCGACTATTTTTCAACGCGAATACTCTAGATCGAAACCGGTCGTAGACTCTGGAATGGCTGAAGATGTTTGCCGAACAATTGCGCAATTGGGACTCCCAGATAGCCTTTGAACCTGGCGGATTTTCTTAAAACTACAAAAAATGGCGGATGTAAAGCAAATTAACAGAAATTATTTTCCTAAAAACACTTTGTACTATTTTTCAATTAGAATGTACTGAATTTATTGCAATTTTCAATAATTTATCGTTTGAAATGATAATTCGCTTTAACCGCTATTTTTATGCAATTACAACGCCTCCAACGGATGTTGTCGAAATCAACTGTCGTTGATTTCGATGTCTCCCCAGTGCGATTCCAATGTTCATTGCCGATCCCCGAACGCATTAGCGAACAAATCGATATCTGCGCAATCGGCCGCGATTCAGCTCTCGTTTGTACATAATTGAACGTTAATTTTCCGCAAGTTTGTTTCGTCGCGACGCAGGGCATTTCGTTTACCCGTAACTTTTCGCGCGGAAAAAGTCGAGCCCCGAAACTCGTCGACGGAAGCCGCGCACTTTTTCGCGCGACTGGATAATGCGTTTGGCTCGACCGGAAACGCAGCTTCATCGGTTCGGGGGAATTCGTTGACGTTACGGGACTTTTTGCGACGCGTAATATTTTCGCTCTCGCGTGGATCAATAAATCGACTTGTGCTTGCACAGTGAGTGCATCGTGTGGCAATGACGATGATTTCATTTGCCGTAAAATAAAGGGTTTTCGTAAGAAAAACAAAGTAAGAAACGAAGTGAGAAAAGAAGAAACAAATGTAAGAGTAGAATGAAAAATGACGTCGTCGCAACGACGACAAATCGCATAATTTTCGAGCATTGTATACCTCAGTTTTTGGGAATTTCAGACAAGCTTACAGCGACACATGTTCCAAGCGACTCAGCGAGTTACAATGCCTGTTGTAATTTGCGAACGAGCGACGTATGCCGAGTCGGACGTCCTTATAGAAGTCGAAAAACACGGGTGTATAAACAGTAGCGATAGAGAGTGGTTTGAATTTCGGAAATTCGCGAGGTCGGTTCGACGTAACCGTAGGAGTAACATTTGTTGAGGCTTCCAAGAACAGTCAGTCGTAACTCTCTGCCTTTGGGTTATTCAGGAATAATTCAGATATATTTATATGTGTTTTATATATCACTTTTCTACTATCGAATGTTACGATACAATTAAGTCGGACTGAGAGTAATAAGTAGATTAATCGGATCTAAATGAAAAATTGCGTATGAGAAGCACCGCGTCAGCTTGGCCGAACATCAGGTCGCACCTTCGACGAGCGAATCCCTACGAATTTTGTACGTAAGAAAATTGTTGTGCTTAATTGGTAATTCATAAAATTGGGCTACATTGCCCTTGTAATGTAACGTAGACAAAGTAAATCGTTTCGCACGCAATACGTTAGTTTGTGAAACTGAGGCTGTCGGAGGAAAGTCGAGGGAGTTGCCAAAAGGTGCAAAACGGGACAGGTTCTTGTTTTGGTTTTAAACGCCTTATTTTATAATATTTATTTGTATTGCAATTTTATTATTTTAATTTTTTTTTAACATTTCAACGTTTTATTTCAAGTAGTAAAAAGGCCAGAGTTTATACAAAAGGTTGTTTTTTATTGAAAAAAATTTTTTAAAACATATAGAAATATGCTAATTTGAATGCTAATCTATGTTAAAAAATTTACAAATATGCAGAAAATAATCAATTTTTATGAAAAGTTATGCAATATGTAAAAAATTATGTGATGCAAAACATTAGCAAAAATTGAAGATGAAAACATTTTTATCTTAATCTAATTTAATATTAATAAAAGAATTCTTAAAAAAGAAATGAACAAATTTTAAGTCAAAACAACGTTGAAGAATCCCATAGTGTATCTTTCGGCAACAACTACGAGCTTCCTTTGAATAATTTTGTGTTGACCGAATCTACACGAGGCATTTTACATGACACACTGTACGATAGTTGGGTCCCGTTCCCTTGAATTTTATCGAAGAGGTTTGCCATGCCAAAGAAATGGGATTTCGATTGTTCATTCGAATTCGCTGAGTTCTACAGTGACGAGAATCTTGAGATGTATAGTCATGCTGTACAAAAAGACAAGCTGTTAGTTTGATCAACCAAGCAGTGTATTACGAATAAACTAACATTTTGTGTTTGTTAATTTTTAGGAGATAGCGCTCATGTTAATAGTCTGTTTTATTTGCCACATTCGATACTCAAGTCTTGTACCGGTGAACAGATATTTATGCGATTGCGATACAATTTTGACACCAGAAGCATTGCTACAAAATATTGTATTAACAATTGTTTTTCGCGCCACAATTTAAAACTATGTTTTGACTAGTGGATAAGACTGCTGAACTCACGGAATGTTTAACGATTTGTTGCCAATTGGATTTGGCAGAACAAAAGTTCGATAAATTTGTGTTTTGTCGGCATTTTCAGCGTTGTTTTTGCATTGTAGATTACATTTGGATTGTTTGCGCGAAAACATGATATATCTGAGTTTAATTTAATATTGAATTAACTTTTTGTTGGATTCATATGTTGATAATTGTACGTTGATGCTGTGCGATTAAATTCCACAAAATAATTGCTTCGAAATCCTTTTTTAGTACAGAACGTGCTAAAATTGTCTGTTTCTGAATAACGTTGGACAAAAAGAAATTTTGATACTTGATGAGATAGTCGTCAAACAGATTGATCTCAAACATTGACTTGAATGGTAGCACATTTTATACGTTATATAAAAGATGTCTGGCAAATGAATTAGTACATTGACTATCTCATTAAAGACTTGAGCACATCACACGCACACTTTTGTACGTTTATAAACTTGAATCATAGAATTGAGACAAGCAATGTGATTTAAGTAAAGCATAACAATCGAATGTAACGCGTCAACTCTAGCTCGTTCAAACGAAACTCTGAATTTATCGTTATCAATGAATTAAATTAACATAATGTCCAATTTTATGATACATGACAACTGATCGTGCCACCAATTTTTTGTTACTAACCTCATAACGCTTTTTAGATTTATTTTAATCGCAAAATGTAACTTAGATCTGAATGGTATCTCAGGGTAAAAGAAACAAACCGTTTTTTTGCGAGACATACTTCAGTTGTGACCTTACACCCTTTAAGGTTCATCGAAGTTAGGATATCGCCTAATTTTTATCAGGAAATTTTCTTGGACAGATTTTCGATTTTGATTTGATGAAATAGATACTCATTGTTCTGACTTACAGATGAATATTAACTTGTTCTGTGGCATATGAAGACTTTCATGTTAATATTAAAAAACGTTTTTATCATTGTGTTATATTCTGTACTAATAATTCGTTTTGGAATTGTACTTTTGTATTTACTACTGAAAAGTAAAAAAATGAATCCTAAATAAATTGTATTTATTTAGGATTCATTTTTTTATATTCCAGGATTTCACTACTTATTTTTTAATATTTTTAACATTCTGCATATAAAGATTTTATGATTTTATGACGTCTATCAAAGCACTCCGCGTTCAGCAGACTGAACAACCCTTGAACAAGGGAAATATATATTATAACCGTTGATTGTGTAAAGTACACTCTTTTATTCTCACAACACTGTTTACTCCCAAATTATCCGCAATCTAACTTTTATGTTACAATATTTCTTGTATGATTAACTTTTGTTTCGTTGAAGATTACTTAGATTTAAAAAACCAAACATTTAATTTAAAATAAGTCATATAACTTCACTTATATTGCGAGTTTATTATTTGGACATTAATGGTTCTAATTTTGATTTCCAGCGACAATAATTTTTCTCGTTTGGAACTCTTTATTCGATTGTATAAATTCGTCATCCACTTTCCTTTAACAATGAATCGCAAGCAATATTTTGGATCGAGATGTTAAAACACACGAATGCAACAACGTCAACGTTTTACTATATTAAGATAAACTAATAAATAAATATATATGAATGTTGTTAAAGCTATTCCATTAAATCGGTGGCATGGTCATGAGGAGCACAAGGAATATTCGTAGCAAAACTATTGAACAGAATCATGTTCGTTACAGTAGCTAGTTTTTACTAAGTGATGCAAGTTAAAGACTAACGAATAAGCAAATTCATCTTGTAAGAATTTCGTAGTCCAGAACCAAGAGTGTTTGTTATATATCTGATTGATATTCCAAATAATGTTTACGGGAAATTTGATTGAAAGGAAAAATAATTCGACAAATATATATATAAATAAATGAATAAATATATATACTTGTGTTGACACTAATTTATACTTTGTAAGTTAGTTTACAAGTAAAAATGAATCTCACGAGAGAAAGAGATAGAGGGAGAGAGAGAACGATAGAGCGAGAAAGAGAGAGAGAGAGAATAACGAGCTCTATTGATTGATTAATTTGACAACGTTGAACATTTGCGAAGCGTAACTTTTTTGTCTTGCAACTTTGTAACATGATATTAATGATTGTATAGGTTTCCGACATGTAACACGTTGAATGCATAATACTTTTTGTACACGTTCCAGATAGATCAGATATGTTCAATGCGTGTTAAGTCGAAAAAGTAATTGCTCCTTTGTATTAATTATTTAGTCTTCATTCGGTTGGTACAACGAATGAAGCATTTCTTATTGTGTCATTGTCGAAGCATTTAATGATCCTACCGATTTGTATCTATCTGGGAACATGTTTATTTTATGCCATTTTACTCTTTTCGTCGAAGCATGACTACAAAGTGTTAATGCTAGACTGTTTATGAAAACTTACAGAAGAAATAAAATATTTAAAAAATAGTCCTGGTTGTTATTTTTTGGTAAGATATAATTTCTAAGAGATTTTTAAGAGATGATGTCTCTGTATTATTGTTTTTTATTAGTTTTATCCAGTTTTCTGCTTTAAATATTATCATATTTCAGAGTGCATTAATGGAATAATGAAACGATTCATGAATTGTTTAAGGCAAGGAGCGAGTTTTAACATCCAGCTACTCAACTGTGATATAATCAAACAAGTAGACAATTTTGCGCTTCTTGAAATTCACGCGCCGCGTTCGCGGAACGTAACAACGATCCGGCTTCGCAGAATTCGATCGGCAAGCTCGTTTCGCGGTATTCGCACGCCGCGCGTAAAAAGATGTACGAAAAAAGATCCCCGGATCGATGTCGAGGATGCCAGTGAAGATAGAACTTCCTTCGACTCATCGGCATTTGACCATTCCGACTCAAGGTACAGGCTTCGGAACGACAGACGGCGACGTTGGACGGTCGGCCTAGCCGGAAAACATTTCAAACGGTCACGCAAAATATGGGCGGGTTAATTCTGGGCACATTACCCTTGTACAGCCAGCATAGAGTTTCAGGATAAAAAACGAGTCTAAAATACTACGAAAAATCCAACCGAGATTTCGCAGTCATAACTCGAAATTTCATATAAATATTGCGTAAAAACGTATATTCCGAAAAATGTTTTTAATGTTCCAAGAGAGTACTATTTATTTTCAGCCGATTACATCATGTTTCTGAATTTTTCTTGGCCTCAAGTTATAACGTTTTAAAAAAATGTCAAATTTCATAACATCCTCTGATTTCAACAGCAATTCAGCAATGTGGCTTTTTTCAGCTGAAATTATAAAAGCATACATACGGAAAAGTTAAACGAAAAAAATAACGTGTGTTAAAGTTTTTTTATTTTTGTGTCAAGTGCTCTTATCGGCTAGACATTTTCTTAAATATCAACTCCTATATCACCGATTTTCATAGAAACAACTCGTGTCAGCCCTCATAGTTTTATATTCATCTCATCAATCCTCCCAAAGTGTGTCACGCGTATATAAAAAATGTCCGAATCCAACTCTTGAAACCTCCTCCGTCACAATCAAACAATCGCCTTACTACTCACATTTAAGATCCCTCCAACCGACAAATAATAAGCAGACTGGTCTTTTTCCATAAAAATGCAAATAATATTCTGCAATGTATAATCAAACAACCCACTGAACCAAATAGCTCCAGATTTGGCCCAGACTGGGTCTACGATGTGGAGCCAGATTAGAAACGTAATGTGTCCCATTCTGGCCCCAGTCTGGGTCCAGTACGTGGAGCTATTAAATAGGTCCAGATTCGGTCCAGTCT
>JABFPB010005017.1:0-13947 GCA_022817645.1 Ceratoteleas bidentatus
CGCTCAACCTCGAAAATCGCGCGGCCACCAGCGCGCGGACTGCGCGTCAAAAGTGCGGCAGGTTTTCTGGCTCTTGACGTCTGGCGCGAGTTGCACTCGCTCGTAAACGCGTCTCGTAACTCGAGGCGTTATAGACATCGCCGAGGTATATAAACGTCTCATCCTATGTGTTTACCATAAGACATTTGTGTTCGCCCGTACGCGCATCGGACCGGTTATACTTCCCCCTCCCCCCTCCTCTCACAAACACACTCTCCCGCAACCCCGAAAAAAAGTCGCGGCGCATCCACTCGAACGTTTCGCGTGTACATTTATTAAGATTGGTCGTCGTGCGCGCAATACACTTGGCGCACGAATTTACGATCGTCGCTCGCACACTAGGTGGCGCTCGCGCGTCCGTACGCTCGAACACACATACGCGCGCGGTAATACATTTTAGCCGCGGGTCGCTCGTTCGCCGACGTTACATCGCGCTCTATTATTACATACGCGGCGTGGCCCGGCCGTTGTTTCGCGATGAAATTCCAAGCACTGCGATTGGATGAACCGCGACCGTAACCTCGGACAAGTACCCGGCGAGTAACGCGCGAGATAAGAAGGGGAGATAAGTGTATGTGTGCGCGAGCGCGTTACCGACTTTTCGACCAATCGCGAGCCAAGACGACGCACGACGAATCCCGAATGTGGCACGCTTTTTTTGCTCTCGCTTTTGTGCCGATAAGGGCGCGAAACACGAGTTTTATGACCCAAGGTAATGTCGATGATGAAATGACTTTTCGCGGAAATTACGGGGAGGGGAATTATTCGTAGTAAACATTTAGTCTAGTTTTTCGTAAGGCTATCGAGTTATAGTGTACTATTTACGTGATTAACTGGGGGAACATTTGCCTGATACTGGCCGGTGATACTAGTTTATATGTGTTTGAATAGTAATGCAACTTTATTCGAGTATAACTTTAAATTGTGAACATACTGTTTCAAATAAATTTTAATGCATTGTATTTATATGAAGATGCTTTAACTCGTGAAAAACTGCTTTTCGATAATGGGGATTGAACCCTTGCCTCCGGATCCGTAGCACTGCTAACTTAGCCCTGAGGTGAGGTGTATCATTTACTTGTCTGTATTATAACTGTTGATTCTCTTTACACCATTTTCAGTGATAAAAGTGATTTATTTAAAACGATTTTAACAGTAATAATCATTTTATGCAATAAAGTAAATTAATGAAATAATATTTTTTCATTATTATTTGAATTAAAATGAGATAAATTTCGTAAAAAGTTCTAATTAATTTCCGAATTGAAACATTTATTTTAAAATAATTTATTTGTCTAATACATGTCATCAATTTTATATGTCTAATATTTATCTTAAAATTGGCAATTGCAGTTGTTTGACTTGCCAGTGCCAAGTGTGGTTCCAATCATACTAAGTGTGGTTTGGTTCAGAAAAGCAATGTCAGTTATGACATTTGAAATTATTTCAGTGGCTATTTTAATTGGCAAAAAATTTTAGTTCTATTATCATCTCTGTTCTAATAAATGAAATGATCATTTCTGTATTTTCTTTTACAGGAAAGAAGCTGCGCAGGAAAGAAGATCGTATAAGAAAAAGAAAAAGAAATGTGATATTGAAAATTTCGTCTGTTTAGTAAATAATTTTACAATGTTTCTCGTGCCGTTTGAGCCGTGTCATAATTCTTAACCTCTTTTTAACTTTCTGCTTTTCTTACGTTTTCTTTGTAGGGCTCCCGAGTTCGGTGGTTTCGAAATGAGCGCATTTACGTCAATAATTGCTGTTTGTAAATTCAAATTTTTCGACCAATTTATTATTACGCATAAATACGTGTAAGCGGCGCAGGAATTCACAATTACGAGTATTACATAAATTGAAATATATATGTACATAAAGTGGCGGTGAAATTAAAGTAAAACAGTCCGCTTTTCAATGTAACCCCTATTGCTCACGTAAAACTGCAGCGCGCGTAATCTCTCGAACACAAAGTCACACATCTCATTCACATAACCTCAAACATTCCTCAACTTCAAATTATCACAACAATCAACTTCAAATTATCACAACAATCAACTTCAAATTTCCTTCTTTCCTTATCGAAATATCAGTGATATAAAAAACAATTTGTCTACTTTAAAACTCTTTAATTACTTTCCCGCATAAAAATCATCACATTGAATACATCCACATTCTGCATTTCCAGCAAATACACAATATCTTTTTTCTCGTTGAAAACCAACAATAAATAATTGTCAACTTTTCTTTCATCTTAAATACCGCCTCATCTTCGAACAGAAAAACTACGGAAACGCAGCAAACTCTCCGTTCGAAAAAATAGCAACGACAAATGCGCGTAACGCACTCGCGTTCGGCAGAAAGGCGTTCGTCGAAACGTCGCGTATTAGCAAAGCGCGCTCGCGGGCCATTAAATTAATAATTTGTGGTCGACGTTGGCATTGTAAACTGCCACGCAATCATTGTAATACGCGGCATTTTATTATCCGCGCGCCGATGGCGTATGCTAATTTACTGCTAATTGTGTTCCGCGGCAACAATGATGTCTCCGTCGCGAATAAAAATCACTCGCGTTTCCGGCAAGTGCGTACGTGCCTGAATGTGGAACGCCGCATTGATATGCCGATTGTTCGCGTTTAGCGTTTGCACGACGATTCGCACTTTTTCCATTCGCGATGGTGATCGCGTGCGTTTATCATTTAACTCGCCGACATTATTGATAAAATTGTGTAAAACGTAGTAAACAATTACCAAATTCCGTTTAAATGTCGAGTAATTCTGTTTTTAATATAAAATAAGTGCCGTATTTATGGGGCACACGGTGAAAAATAGTTTTTCGGTTCCGATGTTGAGATGAGATGAAGAGATGAAAAAAAAATTTTTTTATCACATAAAGTTGTATTAAAACACGTTTCAACTTTTTTTATATAAAAAATGACAAACGACTTTATATAAAATCGCTCCGACATGTGAAATCGGCTGTTTCATCGCGCCCTCGTTAGCTTTAATATAAAACAATACGAATTACGCGGTAATGACGGGACGCGACCGGTAATTGCGAGTAATTCGTAGCATACAATGAAAGTGGCGTCAATATTTAATGCACAGGTGTGCCAACGGTGATTGTATCACGCCTATCTCGCTTATTTCTCTCCGGCGTCGTTTCTTTTATTTTCATTCCTCGGTCTTTTTCAACTCGGCCGCGATTTCCATAAGCCGCGTTTTCTCTCGCACAAAGACATCAAATAATGAGTCGTCATTAGCTCGCGAGCGCGCAATGGGTGGTTTTGAAAAACCGAGAATTTTTAATGTAACGCACCGGAAAGGGGCAGAGTGCGAATGGATCGTCGCGATTGTTTTACATAATTGCAGCCCGATGCTAATCGTGTTGCCGTTTCGTTGTTTCTGCCTCTTTATCTCGGAATGGAGAATTGAAGAAATATTGTGTTAAAAAGGGTTGTCGGTGGTTGAATTGAATGAGGAAAAAACGGTGATTTACTGAAAGAAGTTGGTTTGTGGTTGAAATTTGAGATCGGTACCTTTGGTTTCAGAGGCGAGTTACATGTTGCTTAAATTACGAGAAAACTTTTAGGCATGAATGTATAAATGTTAGAATTTTTTATGTGCAATTGGACTAACGATTGGAGTTGTTCAGAAATATAAAATGTAGTAGATCATAAAAAAAATTTTAATTTATCAATTTTTTAAATCATCGACAATCGCATTTCTTAAAAAATTGTGTAAATGTGTAAAATGTTCCATTTCATTTAAAAAATGCAAAATCATGTATACTTTTTATCAATTAAAATATTTCAAATTTCTCTTCCAAAGTCTGGTTTAGACCTCATTTCATTTAGTGAATCAGTTTATTCCAATTTCACCCTCATATTTTTCCAATTTTGACAGTGACGGAACAATTCCCCCAAAATGATGTCCCAATTCGAACGTGTCAATGAAACGATGTTCCACTCCACGATGCATTTGTATCCGAAAATGTGCATCGAATCTGTCGTAAAGGGCTGGAGAACGTGCCACAACTAGTCGAAAATGTGAAAAGGACGGAAATCGAAAGGTCCCGGGATATTCAATGGCATACGGTTGGCACGTGCGGGCCGCTTTAGCTGTGCGCAGTGGTGCTCAATAGGGGGCGCGGGGGGTCCGACAGGCCTCGAGAAAAATATGATTTATTGCTGTGGCTCGGCTAATGACGCGCCAGTAACCCAAAAAATGCAGATTTCACTTGAAAATCGAAAAGAACTCCGAGCATTACATCTCGTGCAGGACACGTGTACGAATAAAAATAAGTATCGCAAGCGATCATTAAAAATGAAAAATCGTCGCTGGGCAATATCTGGAGTGGCGTATTTACGGACGCGGCGGTCGAAAAAAATACGCCGACCGAACTTTTCACGCATTTTTGGCACGTCTGTCGGCGTTATACAATCGTTAAGGCGACTCTTATACCTGACAGCGCGTTTGACGGATTTTGGCGAAAGGTATCGGGGCAGCGAAGTACGTGCCCGAAATATCCTTGAAACAATGCTTTACGACACTATTGAGATGTTGCAGCTGAGTTTGATATTGGAGAAGGAATCTTAATGTCGTATTTCACTTGGAGATGAATAAATGTTTGTATGAAGACAGTGAAATTCAGGAGATGAAAAGATGATGAGGTATAGGTTTGGTGGGAAAATTACAGTAAGAACAAAGTGTTTTGAAAACGTTTCTTCTTCAAGAGTTTTACCATTAAAAGATCGATTAAGATTCAAAACGCTGTAATGGTTATAAAATCATAAAACACTTCTTTTTGCAGTTAAGTAAAATGAGATGCACGAGACCTCATAACCTAGAAGATTTAATGGAAAGTGATGACGAAATGATCGAATGCGATGAGTGATTGGAAGGCGCGAGATTGGCGCATAATGTGCATCGTCGGCTTCAAATCAAATAAAAGGGAAATTCCATTTCTGTTGACAATACGCGACTCCGTAATGGTTATTAATGCGTTTCCCATACAAACGCCAATTGTTGACTTTTCGATGTGGCAATGTAGGTCCATTACCCCGAAGACCAACGTTTTATCCCAGATAATCAGGCGACGTTTATTTTTGCACTATCGCATTTCTTAAAATTCATTCATACCAATCACGATCTTTTATATCGCGATTAAAATCTTTACTAATTCGCAAAGTAATGTAAATAAAATTTACTATGAATCTAAGAAATAGTAATTCAAAAGTGTTTTATCTCATCGTTTATTTGATAAACCGATTGAAAAAATCTGCTCAAATCATAAAAAATTGAGAGCGTCGTTTCTTTGAGAAACCCATGCAATAAATGACGAAACGCGGAACCCGGCGATTTCGCTGCACAATTAGCATACTGCGATCGTCGGTAATTGCGCGAAATAATGCGCGGCACACATGGCGCGCAATTTGAATTTTCGCCGGGGCATTAATAGCGAGTGAATAGAGGCCTTGACGCGGATCGTAAAAATATAATTGCGCCGATTGCGGCAACGTTATCCGGGCATAAGGATAATGATACGTGAAACGACGACTCGGCGTACGAAACCGGGGCTTGCGTAAAGATTCGATTGTTTCCAGTCGTAAAAATCATTAATATGAGCCGTTTCCCGCTCGCTATTGCCTTGTCCCATTTTTCGACTCGCGCGTTTTATCCGCGCGATCATTCGCGTTTATCGTCCGGTCGCCGTGATTCCGATGGCTTTTAAACGGACGATAACGCAATCTTATCTGTTCCCGTCCGATGTTCCTAACCTCAAATTGCGCACTTACATAACCCCACCCGTTCCGTTCCGCGCAAATTGCCGGCCTTTGCCAGTTTAATGCCCGGTCGATAATTTATCGACTCGCCCGTCCCGGCTTTCTTAACCTCAATACAAATTATTGCTCGAAATTACGAGCGCAACAACCCGCTCGAAATTGCGATAAATCATCCCTATCTCCCATTCTTTGTCAGCGTAAAAAAATTGTGCAAAAAAGAGATTAACTTTCTTGTAACTTCTGCTTCCGATTTTTAAGGTACTATATTAAGTTCATCCCACAATTCGACATCATAATAATTTAACTACATATTTTTGAGGTCACAATGTATATGGTTATCGTATTGGAAGAAAACTTTCCCTTTTTTCAAAATATATACTACAATGATCACATTTTCATAACCTCAACTTTTTGAGGAAGAAACATAACCTCAAAATTTTGCGATGAATCAGCATATTGCATTTGCAAAACTAACCTCTCGCGACCCGAAAAAGGAAGAAACATACTCGACGTGGCGCAAAACGCTCTCGAAAATTGAGGCGGGTCTGATAAAAAGACAAAGGCCCCGAAATGGGCAAAGTGCATTTAACCGGCGGAGCGGCACTCGAGGGGACTTTTATTGTCGAAAAAGTGGTAGATCAAACATGGCAGAAATGAAACGTTGTGTTCCACGAAATGTCGTCGACCCGGCGGGCCCCTGCGCGAGCAAAGTTGAAGAGTCAACAAGCGCGCAACTCGGAGAAGCACCTCGGCACTGTTTGCACGAGTTTAAAGAAACCCGTTTTCCGTGCCCACCGCGTCGTCACGGTCTCGGCCGCGCGTTTACTTAGGACGCGATATATGTACTCCCCGCAACAAATTAAATATCTGACGGGTCCCTGCGAATCGCTCGGACACGAATCCAATCGGACGAACCGCTTCGAATCCGAGGCGATAAGCGTACTTTTTCGAAAGCAGAATCGGAGAACATTTTTTTCGTGAAACAATCAGATTTTGATTTTTGATTTTGAGTTCTGTACTGTCAATTGCCTATGCAATTTTTGACTATATATGAATTTGCAAGTATTAATTCAGTAAAAATTGTTGTACATAACCTCTTTTCAGTTTGACAAAATTTTTCTAGGAAAAAGGTTAATTTCCAAAAAGATTAACTGTGATTTTCTACTGCAGATATCGAATGAAATGGATTCTTGTTGGACATGTTGAAATTAGATGTACCTTTTTCAAGGCGCAGAGTGAAGGTTTTGAGCAATGGTGAATGCAGTTTTAAGTGTATTAAGCGACATATATTCAGTTAGCGTTACAAGATTATCGATGCTGTACAATCGAGTTAAAATGTTTAAATAATTGTCTGACCTAAATAAGTTGATTATTAGTTTAAGTAAGTATTTGTTGTCCGTAATAAATGAGAGGAGACGTTGCAAACGAATGATTATCGGTAATGGGGAGTCGTAAAGAACGGATTGTCGTTGATAACTTAGAGAGGATTGAGGAAGAATAATACTTAATTTAGCTTTAATTCGACACTGCTGTTAAACATTCGTCGTAAACCTATTTATTTATCAGTTTTTTTCTTGTAGATGCAATGACCATTTTTACTGCCTCTTTACCATACTCAAATCAATCAATGCAAAAATATTTCTCTCTGTCACCGCGACCCAGATTGAGTAACCTATTAGTCAGACGAATAACCTCAAACTGACAATGCAAAAGTAAATATTAATTTTACATCAGCTGAATTCATTTCTTTTACATACTAGCATCGTTCAAATAAAGATATTCATTTAATTTTCTCTTTCGCAAAAAATTCTGTGATTTCTTCTAGCACATAATCTAAATTTTCTTCTCCTCAAAACTCTTTGAATAATACTTTGGAATTTAAAAGTTTTAATTCGAAATTAATGTTACATTTTAAATTGGATACAAAAATTATTTGACACGTTAAAAAAATTTGTTATTTTTTTCTAAACTTTTCCGGATTACACGAATGTGCGTCAAGAAAGATGCAAAAGTATTTAAAAAGCACGCATCCTGCGAAAACTATCGAAACGCCTCTTACAGTGCGACGAGCAAATTACTGCACGTATGGTGAGAGCTTACCGTAATTGTTAAATTGCGCGCGACCTCGTTTGCGCCACGGCCAGACGTTTGTTCGGCTGCGAATCCGACGACGGCACTTTTTTATCGCACATTGTCGGACAACGAGGCGGCACCGATGAATATCGATGATTATTGCCTCTCTGCCGGACTGACGTGATTGATTGGTCACGTGACCGCGCGCGAGCGCCGCGTTTATTGAATTCCGCGTTTGCACAATGCAACGTCGCGCGAACAATCGTTCCGGAAAATCGATCGGAAGCAGTGTTCGAGTTATGCAATTTGCGTCCGATTGTACTACTCAGTTTTTCTTATTACGCAGTTTTTCTTATTCAGTTTCTCAATCAGTTGTGTCTCTAACAAAAAAATAAGTTGTAATTAAACAATTTTTAGTCATTAAAAATTGTCTTAATTGTGAACAAATAAATTGTTGGAAGAGTGAAGTTGCATCATATAAAACGAAATTTTTTTAGAAAGTGCAGTTGCATCGTAAAGAAAACCACTGCACTTTTTGATAAAGTGCAGTTGCATCATAAAGAATCCTTTGCACTTTCGGATAAAGTGCAGTTGCATCGTATAGAATGCTTTGCACGATTTGTTAAAGAGCAGTTGCTTCACATAAATTGCAACTGTTTGATAAACTGCAGTATATCAAACATTAAGGAAGTCACTGCATTTCTTGATGAAGTGCAGTTGCATCATCGAGAATTTACTGCCCTTTTATATTTGTATTTTATAATTTCAATAATGGACAAAAATTCCCCAAAAATATTTTTGCATCCCCGAAACGAAATAAAATACGTCTAAACGACACCGCAAAAAATCGGAAAAATCGTCGCCGGCGCACACGTGGAATTTCGTGGCACCTGGCGAGGACGAGTGTCGGGTGAAAGCAGGGTCGCGTGAAATCGGCTTACGCCGAACAATGACGCGCGCCGAAGATGAAACCGGACGAAAGCGACCGACGCTCGTGCGCGATTTCGAGATGCGCGACCCTTTTTCCTCGTGCTGCCTAGACGCTGCTTTATAGCGAGGCGCCGCAACCTGCCCCAACTAGACCGGTGCGACGGAAAAGCACACTTGACTCAGGAAAACATCACGCCAAACAAACCGTCATCGCACGTCACAACTTCGTATGACTTCGCCTAAGCGGATCTTTTTTGCATCATCTTGTTTTCAGTGCAGTTTTTTTATTGTAAAATTGCACTGTATCAAATTTTATTAGCGATATTTTTTTCATGCTCGGACTTTTAATATTTGTGAAAATAAATAAATGCAACTTTTACAAAAATTAAAGTTTAAATGATAAAAATTTTTACATTGCAGTTTTGCAATTTTGGAATCGCAAGTGCACTTTTCGAATATTCGATATAAAAGATCTTTTTTTGTATCAATGGAAATTTTTTTATAAACATTTATCAGAAAATAAATAAATGCATTTTAGATATTAAAAATCGCGAATATGACAAATGCTGCAAAACTGGTCAAAAAGTTAATTGGATTTAATATGGTGCAATTGCACTTGATTAAAAAGTACATTGCATCTCATATTATGCAACTGCAATCTGCAAACACTTTTATAATTTCTTCTTAATTTCCTATTCTGAACAAATTATGAAGACTTTGTATCTCGATAACATACAGCAAATTTGACTTTGATGAATGACAAATTGATTAATTATGATAAATTAATTGAGAAAAACAAATGAATTGTTGTCTGAATGTGACGATGCGGTGGCAGCGAATGGGCGTAAACACGCGCGCGCCCGTGGACCAATGGCCATCTGGTATCGGTCTCGTTTTATTTCATTCCCCCACTTGGTGTCATCGGCTTATGATCCCCCACCCGGCGACCTGTGAACACGGCGGTTCTTGATTCGCGGCGCGGACACCAGAACCAGGATCAAGCGCGCAACAGGCGCCAGCGCACCCCGACTTGTTCGGCGACCAATACGTGCACATCTTGCCCCTCGACTCGGCGTCGGCTTTTATTTCTCCTTTTTACAGCTCTTGTTGTTCGAGCAACTTTTTTCGACGAACTGTTTGCAAGGAGATTGTAATTATTTTTCAAACTCAAAAATATTTGTTTTAACGATACTGGGAATGGATTTTTGGCAGAAACGTGTATGAACGGTAATAATTTCGATTTTTGGTGTGAAAAGAGCTTCTGTGATAGAATTGATGAAAATAATGAAAAAATGAAAAATTGGTTTTGAGAAAAAGAGATGTATATTATGTATATAAAATTCAAGGATACTTAAAAATGTTAAAATCATCGAAAATTGCTTCCCAAACCGATTTTCGGTTACGGTTGACAAAGTCTCGCAATTGCGGGCGTCAAAAGCCCTGAAACCGCGTAATTTTCATACCGACATGACTCTCCTTAACGCCTTCACGTACGTTCCAAATTAAACGGGTCCCTTACTCTGTCAGCGGGCCATTTTTCATCCCCATTCGCCGGGTTTCAATCTGCCGATTCGTGACCGTCGAGACGGTGATTTCGCGCACGCGATAAAATCGCGCGCGTCCGAGAAAATGCCGGACTTTCGTCGCCCGACGCGCAATTATCGCGTCAAATCTCGGGCTGCGTGTCAGAAAAGCGGCGGTTTATCAATCCACGCGCGTTTCGGCGCTGCTTTGCATAATGCGAAGCATAAGCCGAGCCGACTCTGGGAATGAAAAACGGACGAGAGAGGACGAGAGAAACAAAAATTCGGGGGAAGCGATATTACGACTTTTTGCTATTTCGAGTGGTCGGGGGTTCCTTTCGGCCGCGTTCCGCCAGGAAATTATCTCCGAAATCTAATTACGAGATTTTTATAGAGCCATCGTAAAACGCTCCAACGGCGCGCCCGGCTCCTTTAAATTCGGCCCGTTGCGGTCCAGATAAGAGCGCGAAAAGCGAGCAAAACAATCGCTAGAAATTATAGAGCATCGGCCGAAATTTTCGAACCGGCGCGCTCTTTTTGTGGCGCCTTTTACGGCGGAAAGAGAGGATGCTTTTTGTTGCGATCGCGATGGTCCAGTCCAAGTTCATGAATAGTGATCGATTGTTAATTATGAGCTGGTATCGGTTTATTTTCGAGACGGTTATTTCTTTAATGGCGGAATTGCAAATGGATGTAAAATTTAGAGATTAAATTGTTAGTAAAATGCTACTATACTTTCCAGTAGATCAGGCAGAAAATTACACTCTGATTGTAATTTTAAATTTGATCGATTATTTCAGAAAAGGTACACCGTTAAAAATTGGGTATTAAAAAAGGGTGAAATTTTCACTCAAAATTGGTTTCCAGAACAATCAAAGATATTCACACAGAAGAAAGTGTCAAATCCCTTGATTTTTCTAATAACTGAAATATCTTGGTTCTTAATTTTTATTTGTCACAAATCATCACACTTAACCATAAAAAAAACAATTTTTCTATACATATGAAAATTAAACAAACCTTATTTTTTTGCAAAAATTTTAATCTCTAAATATTCACTCTAAAAACGAGTTGATTTTTCAAGACTGATACAGAAATCACACTCATAAAAGATTCTTTTGCCGAGATTCTTAACAGTGTACTGCGTATTAACCCTGTAAATTTTGATGACACTTCAGAAATATAAAAAATGCATTATAACTTACGTAAAAGTTAGACGATTCATCGTTTATATGCAATAAACGGGTATAATACTCGTAAAAGAAGAAAAAATGGCTTCATAAAATTTGCAGAACTCGAATAACTCTTAAATACAATGTTATATGATAATTTACATTCTTCGAATAATGTATTGCGAACAGAAATACATTTTTTCACGAAACGTGAAATTTCAAAAAGATTACTTGAAGCATAAATGCCTACCTTTTATGGGCCAGGCATTACGCTGAATTACAAGAATGATTTGTAATGCACACTCTAATAACTAGCCACCAATAACGGCAAACTCAATAAATATCGCAAAAAAATTGTTCTCGCTTAAAGCGATGCATTCGACTTTTTCTTCGATGAAACGTATCCCTACAATGTATTTTCTACTGTAAAACACAAAAACGATCGCGCAAAACAACATCGACAAGTTGTTCCTATTTTGATTCGTTAAATCGGGTTTCAAAGTTTTGAATAAATTTGAATTGATTTGTCTACAGCGGGAAGTTTTTGCGCTCGGTTTCCATGCAGACTATATATTTGCGAAAATTATAGAGCACGCGGTTACAATAATCGGCGCTTTAGAAGTTTCAATTTCGAAGTCATTTTCCTCAGTGAAAGGTAAAACTCGCAATACGAAATCGTGAAATGTTTAATTGAAAAATTATTGGGAACCATTGCTCGAACTCTCGGGTTTTTGTTCGCGACCTTAAGAGGATTCACAGCAATGTTGGTCCCTACTTTATCGACCTTCAAAATTGTTCGCTCTATTCGTTCGGTGTAGCTGTGCTAAAGTCGAAATGAAATTTACATTTTAAATATACTTGAAAATTTAAATTTAAATATCTGAATTTCTTACAAGAAATTCAGAAAATATTCTTGTTAGGGTATTGTTTGTGGTTTGAATACTAATTGGGTTTTGGCGGGAAATTCAATTTTTAAACTGAAAAATGTAAAATAAGAAATGACGAACGATGGTTCACAACAAGTTTTATCAGACAATTAAAGACCTGTCGTCGAATGATATAAATTGAAAATGCTCACGCTGCGCAGAAAAACTGTGTCACACGGGTAATTACTGATAAGAAAACATTGCTTCTTATAGGTTTATCACGAGTTTTATGTTAACACAGTAATTTTCATTGACTAATAACAGTTTTCATATGTAAATAAGAGGAATTTACGACAAGTACGGTTTCGTTTAAAAAAGGTCCACGAGTTTAATCATTTTTCTTGAATCGGTTACTATTGTTTATTATTATTAAAACATTAAGTATGTAAATTTCAGTGCAGATCTTTAAACAGATTTACACGCTCGGAATAAACAAAATGGAAACCTGATCTTTGATTGCTTCAAGTGTTTATATTTCTACATTTTCCTCGGCTATGTTAAAGTAACATTGTCGGTGGAGCCGAGTTGATATTTTGTTCAATACCACAACAATCTTTAAAATGTCACTGTATTTTTCATATAACTTGGCAATATTTGTTACTGTTATTATTTATATTATTATCCTGCTTTTGTAGTTCGTTGCATAGTAAATGAAAGATAAAAATGTAAAGAAGAATAGTTCTAAAATTAGTTAAATTATACCTCTCAAATTCTAATTCCAGACATTTCAAAGAACGTTATTTAAATTCAGCGTTATTTAGATTTCAAAGAGCATTTCAAATGTGTACCAATGAATTAAAATAGCAATGAAACAAACCTTTGCAAATAAATCTACTACGAAATAAAAAATGTGCCCTGATTTCCTGCTTTATATAAAATCGATAAACAATATTCTTTTTACTTCCCTTTTATATTCCGTATTTCCTAAATCAACATATCTAACATTCACAAAGTCACTTAGGTTAAACTCGAC
The DNA here is from genome assembly GCA_022817645.1 of Ceratoteleas bidentatus. Lineage (NCBI taxonomy): Eukaryota > Metazoa > Arthropoda > Insecta > Hymenoptera > Scelionidae > Ceratoteleas > Ceratoteleas bidentatus. The sequence continues at coordinate 13,417 of JABFPB010005017.1, forward strand.
TTTATGACCAATTTTGTAATTTGCCTCCTTCCAAGAATTTCTTAAAAATTTTTTTCTAATTCAAGCATGATATTCAATATTTCCCAATACAAAATGGAACCGTGATATTTGTTTAAATTATATAAACTTATGACCAGCCCCATATCGAAAATTGTCACGTAAATAAATGCATCTTCATTATTTAAAAAACTTAATTTCTAATTTGTATCGTAATCTAGTCGACAAATTTGCATATACATTTGTTCTAAATCCATTGTAAACTAATTTCAATCTCGACGACTCGCCAATAATCAACCTCCACTCCGGGCGACTGGAAAATCGCAAGCGCGATCGCGCTTATTAGCCGTCGAGGGGGACGAACGGGAGACGGCAACAGCGCGAAAGAACGGGCGGTCACGTGACGCCACGGCGTCATGGCGTCCGACAGGTGAAAGAGCCTGCGGAATCCGTAGGTGATCGCGGCGCGGGTCCGCCGCGCGATTGGCCGAGCGCCGAGCGGCCGCCTCCAATCGCGCGGCGGCGTGTATCGAG
>JABFPB010005018.1:0-13946 GCA_022817645.1 Ceratoteleas bidentatus
CGGCGCTCGCTGTCTCTGCTCTTTCTATCCCGTGCCCCTCCCCCTCCCCCGGCCGTCCCCGCGACGGCACAACACTCGCTTATATCGATTATAACTCAACTGTGTGCTTTCTAATCTAATTTCGCGTCCCCTCGGCGAGTCTGCGTGCCGCCGCCTGAAAACAAGACTCCAGCGTCACTTTGACTCTTCCCCGTTCGGCTGACCGTTGCGGACCTCGCGACTCAAACGCCGTAATGAACGGACGACGCTTTTTCTGCACCCCGGAGGTCACGGCGACGCGTAAGCGCGCAACACTTTTGCCGCACATTTACATAGCCGAGATATAGCCCCATGATGCCCCCGCCAGTTATTACATGCAAAACTAATTATTCGTGATCAATAGACGGTGTTATCTAAACGGTAGATGTTGATAATCGGCGGTATTCGGGGCCGCGTAATGGTCGATACCAGACGACATTACCCAAATTACTTGTACCGTTGAAATGCCCAAAATATGATCCAATTACCCGACTTAAACTTTCGGGCCAATTTGCGTGTCTGCGAATGAAATGCTTGCAAATGTGGACTAAGTTTGCCAAAAACGCGATTGCGCCGCTTCTTTCGAACGATCGGTCAGTCAATCTGGGATCATGTACGAAGGTATTGCCCACTTTTTCGGTGTCGAACGGGGAAACGAAATAACGATGCAAAGGATGGAGGGCCAACAGAACGAGGAGACGAATACTTGCACGCAAAAAGGCCGCATCGATTTGAGTCGTTTTTCCGAAATTAATATCAACCAGCAATTTTCCTTTTACGGCGGTTAGCATCGAGCACATGGCAATAATGTCGTCAGCGCCCCGGTACTCGGAGCGCGCGTTTCCCGGCTCGAATCAGCCGCCACTGTGTTTGATGAAAAAGAAATTGGCAGCTGACGAATCGGAGCTTCATCAAAGCCGCCTCTCCCGCGGGGCCGCAATCTGATTTATTTGTTGTATCGAAGCGGTAGAAAGCCGCTTCCTAGATGTCGTCCTAGTAGCGCCGAGTACCGTAATCAAGTACGAAAATCGCGACACTGCGAAACACCGTGAAATTTCGTAACAGCCCTTCATTTTTGAATTTGTAGAAGTATGAAGAAAATACGATTGCTTGAGGAGAACATTGGAAGTGGTTATCGTAAGAGTGGTTTATTGTAAAACAGATTAGGATAGTATATTCAGACAAATATCAGGAAGAGTAATTACTATTCCGGAATGGTATTTTGGTAATTTACCAGATTTATAGTCACTGCCTTCGATAGTAAGTTTTGAAGTCACCCAAGCATAACCAATTATCATAATTATTTTGTTTGTTAGTAATACTATTAGAGAAAAAGTTATCATCACATCAATTATCATAGGTTAAAATATTTAAGCTAAGAATATTTAAGCTACAAACATTTAAAAAATGCTGTAAGTTGTACACTGTAAAAAAATATCGGTAAAATTACGTTGAATCCCGAGAAGAAATGTACAAACGGGCCAATATCGGTCCAACGCTACCGACCGTAGGATGAGAGTCGGCATAAAACGCAGATTGACATTGTCTAAAAATTGGCTGGTAAAACAAGCGTATGTCAAACGTCAGAAAGCGGACAATTCGCATCTGTTTTAAAAACATGCGAACGTCGAGGTTCGCTTCTTTTATGGGCCGTCGTCATGGTTGCGCATCAAAAAGACATGGGCCGATTGTCAAAGCCTGGAAAACGTCAGGAATTTCTTCCTGGGATGTAGTGTAATCTGGTTGCCACAACTTATAACCTAATGTTACACTCGACGCGGAAATAAACTGCAGACGCAATATTTCTGACCGAAAATTGACTGTTTTCAAATAATTTTACATTGGGAGTGTAATTTTACACTTGGTTTATAAAAATGTCGTGGACTAATAATTTTTAGTGTACTTTTACATTATATGTAACGAAATCATGCTTGTAATTTTACATTCTTTTTTACAGTGTATCATTTCGTTTTATCCGCAGCTCATCATATTAAGGTAAATTCAGAAATCTAGCGTCTAATCCATGGTTTGGCAATCCTGATGAGTCGATGACGTGGAACACACGTTGATTGGATGACGACGGTGTTTGGAGGAGATCGCGGGTAATGACAGGCAGGCTTTCGCGAGACGCACGCACGGCGGCGGCTAATGGTAGGTAAGAAGTTCCAGGGGGACGCGAGATCGAGTGGGCTTCTGAGGGTCGCGAGCGACGCAAAGCGCATAAAGCCATTACGTAATTACACGTAGTCTGATCGCGGATCGACGCAGGAGGGTGCGCGAATTTGATTTCACGGAAAAGGGTTGATCGCGTGCGGCGCCCGAGCGCCCCCTCGGTGCGTTGTAAGAAACGCCGCACGAGACTTCCGATGTGATGCCGAAAAATTTGATGACCGCTGGTGGGGCGCGGATCGAGGGTGTACTCGGGGTCGTAAACATTTTATGTAACTCTTTCGAGAGCTTTCGAGCGTTGCGGTCTGACGGGCGTTTCTCGCAACTTCATTCCGTTAAATATCAGTTTATTTACATACAAAACTCGGCATCAACTTTCGATATGCACCAACTCGTAAGAATGTTCAAGTCGAAATCTGAAAAAAACGACGAATTTTAAAATCGCAACTCGCTCGTAAATTCCCGCGTCCAAAAAGTCGGCGCTCTTTGCAGCCGAGCGAAACGAAAACTCGCAAGTTCGTCGAACTAGTTGTTCGCGTAAACAAGCGTCTTGCATTTCGCAACTCAGCAATAAACTCGGCCGCAACTTGGCGCAGTTTGCAGATTTGCCTATCGAAAAAGTCGCCGCCGCGGAAACAAACGGCCGCTTGCGCAATTGAAGCATAGTACGCGAAAGCGGCTAATTGTCGTGCGCGCGCGTGAGCGAGTCAACACGGGCGTTTCGGGGCGCTCTTTGTCGGCACTTGGCTGGTCTTTGATTTTCGTCGCGGGGCACGAGGCGCTTTGGTCAACCTGGCGTGGAAAAGGCACCCTCGTTCTCGTTCTCCATTACGGTAGCCATGACGACCGCAATTGATTCTGCGGGGAGGCGAGAGACGAAGACGGAAAAGGGACACGAAAGACGAGGAGAACTGAACGAGGCGCGGGGCGGAAGAGGGCACGGTGTTACTACATCGGTGTTGTACGCTGTTCCCTTTATCCGATACAATGCAAGCTAAATAGCGCCGGTCAGTTGCATGGCGCTGGATTAGAGATACGTCGCTCGTTTGAGGCGAGCCACCCCCGCCGCGCCGGTGCTCCCCCGAAACGTCACAATAGAATTACCTGCGTAGAGCAGACATCCGGAGATCGATTTCACCTATCGACAAAAGAATTGTCCCAAAAATGTATGGCTTTTTTCGCTTTCGGAAAAAAGGCGCAAAACAAGTTCGGGCAAAGTTGGCGCGAGTCAATTTTATTGGACTTTGCGCGGAGAAGTTGTAGATGGAATGCGGAATGCAATTTTATACTTTGAAGATTTGGAAGTCCGATCAGGTGTCATCGAGGTGGTAATTGCGAATTTATGAGCATTTTGTAAATGCAATCGAACGGGAAACTTGCTCGTGTAAAAAAATCCGGACACTTACGGATGACGTTACGGACTTTGGCCGTAACAGTCTGTAAATTTGCAACTTATTTTTACGTACTACCAGAGAAAAAATTTCAGATAATTTTCTTATCAGTAGAACATAACCCCTATCGGATAAGATTTTTGAGACTTTATGACCATGTTGGGATCACTTTGTGATCACTTTTTAATCATTGAATGAACAGGTCGTTTTGCCAAACATTTAACGATCGATAAATGATCACGATATGATCTCAACATGATCACAAAAGTTTGAAAAACCTTATCACAAAGGGAACACGCTTATGAATATCATTGTGGATTCCGGAGTTTTCTGTAACTATTGATAATAAACGATTCCATAACACGCCGGAACCTCTCCCTGGATCCTTACGTAACATTCCGTAAAAGTACGGCATGAAGGAAAGTTATGTGGTGATTTTCTGAGGGTTTTTGATAGAGTAGTACATAGATTCGATTAGACAAGCATAGGATTGTTTTTTTCTTCGTTTACAAATTGAATTTCAATTTGAAATGGAGATCGTTATTCAATGTACTCAATCGAGCGAAAATTTCCGTGTTCTCATTTTTAATTCGCGAAATCAATGAATTTGTATCAGCAATCAATCGGAGCAGTTCATGATTTCGTAAGAGACACTTAAGAGTTGTCGGGTATTTAGCGTGGAGGAATGCAGCCCGGTTCGGAGCCCGGAGCTATTGTCCAAAGTGCCAAAGTTACACAGCTGCTCGTAATTTATCGGGGTACGTGCATACACGAAGAACGAAGTATGACTCGTGTATAATATACGCGACGCCAAAGTGCACCGAGTTAAGTTTCAACAAGGTGCCGGGCGCTACTACACTAACACTACTTTTCGTCGTCGCACTAAGAGCGCCGCCACCGGCGTTGACGAAGAATAGTTATTTTCTACTTATGGCCTGATTATTCATTCCGGAGGAAGGATGAAAGAAGCGGCGCTGAATCATTTATCAGTTAAGAAATTTGTTACATTATTCACACACGAGGGAAGCGGACGGAGAATGGAGGCATTAAAAAATTATTACGTTCGGAGAAATTCATTCGGATGATTCCATAATTCAGTTACGATAAATAAGTTTTTTTTCGCCGCGCCGCGGAATCAATGGCGGCCCGTTTAATCGGGAGCGCAAGGATCCGCGCGGTCTGCGGATCTGAGCGCAGTTTTTTCGCCGTTCCTTCCCTTTTTTCTTTCGTTTAAATTAGCATGACAAGCGAGATTATTCAACATAAATAATGCAAATTTTTAATTCCCTATGTAAATCGTGCATATAAATTGGGGCGAAATGTAAAAATTACCGCGGACATTCGTTCCTAAGTACTAATTTCATTTAAAATAAAAAATTGAATAACTTAACCGCACGAAGAATTCATGACAATGTATATTTAACGCGCTCCGCGCTGCCAACTGCGATAAATTATGTACCCGGCCGAATTATTTTTCGATGCTGTTATTGCGCTTCAAATCGCTTGTTTTTAGGAAAGCCTAATTCCGAAATTAACCCGGGCTGATGCGACTTCCCGGCACTGAAACAGCGTTGCGACACCTTGCAGCCTTTGACGATAAAAAGTCTCGCAAATTTATTTTCATACCAACCTTTCCAAGCACAACGCCAATTTTTATTTCCCGCCAAGAAAACGCGATTCCACCTTTCACTCTCTACCCTCCCACAGACAATATTCCGGCAAATTTCAAGCAAACTGTTACTCCTGTACTTTCAATAAGCAATCAGAAACACATTATCTCGAAACGATAATCTTTTTTTTATCTCTCGCCAAGTTTCGGGGCATGAAACATTACGTCTCCTTCGATGCGCCATCGACTTTTTAATTACTCGCTCAATACTCTCAATCGCGTTCCAATATTTATCCCCGAATATAAGATTTACGTCAAACAATCTTGTTGGTCGACCTGAAAAATTCGGTTCCGGGTCGAGTGCTCGCAAACATGTCAATTCCGTGGTGCTTTATCATAATGGAATATCAATTCGAATAGAGGCAAAGTGAGAGACAGGCGGGCACGCGATCGCCGGAGAAAAGGAGGCGCGTACGCGCGGCGCTGCATTTTATAAATTAAATTTTAAATATTAAAAATAGCCGGCCAGTCGGCGGGTGCACGCGCGCCCGGCCGTCGCAATTCACCAATACCGACGCGCCACCCCCGTGACGCTCCGGCTAGTCACCTCGCCAGCCGTCCCTCTTATTCATTCGTCAATAATAATTTTATTATTCGAGGGTGAAAAATTGCGACTTTTTGTTGTGCGCGAACAACGCGGCGCGCACTTTTTTCTTGATCGCCGAAAAAATCGTCGCATTGTATCGGGGCGCCGTAACAAGCCACATTGAAATCGATGCGCATTTTTGCGCGAGCGAAACAAGCGAACCAATCATCCGCCGGCGACAATGCGAAATGCGATAATCAACGGCTGTTTAGCCGGATTTGCGCGCGGCCAAAAACGAACGGCCAATTGTTTTCGCGGTCGGTGGCGGGCGATGCGGCGGAAAGAGCTGGCGACCAGGGGGACGGGCGCGGGGAGGGGGCACGCAACACGAAACGGAGCGTCTTATGCGTGACGATTGTTAAGCGGTGCGGCCACTCCGCCGGATTTGTTTCGTATAATTAACGGTGATTTGCAGGTGAAAAGCAAAATATGATTATTGCGTATCACGAGCTATTGATTCCGTTCATGAATACGGAATAACAATACGCGAAATTTCAGGGTGTCTCGAAACAGTGCTCGCAATACATGAAATTATGTATTATAGTTCTACGTGTAATTGATGAAAGTTTTATACATTGCATTACTCATCTCTGATACGGGCGCAACTGGGTTGATAAATAATTCACGCGGCTCTTCTCTCGCTCGCACGCGTAGCCCTGCGCGGGGCGCGGGGGGAGGGCTCGCGCAAGTTTGTATCTCGCCGCGCGCGCTTTCTCCCAGCCAAACTTATGAACAAAACTGAGGAACATTAACATAACATTATACATTTTATGCAACGTATTTATTAACGAGCGGCGCGCGCGTAACGCGCAAAAATAGATGATTTATGACCGCTCGACGTATGATCGCTGCATTATGCCGGCGTCGCCCGGCGAGACTTGCGCTCGTTACGAATGTAACGAGACGCTTTGAAATCGACCGAAATGCACCGTTGTTGTGGACTCGTGACGCGACGAAAGTACGCGAAGACGCGATTCGACCGACCCGCTGGATCGTTCCTTTATTTATCAGCGGATTTCCGAATTTCGCGCTTTTATCGCGAAAGTAGCCGACGTCGGGGCTGCATGACTTGCTGAGATTTTTCGCGCACTTTCCGTGTTTGGTTGCCATTCTGCGAGGATTTGAGTTAACGACTTGCTTGACAAATTGTTTTGTTTTTGTCGCGGACATTTCAGTTCGGGCAACATACGCAAATTGAAACATGACGAGACAAATTTATTTCAAAAAATGCATCGACATTTTCGCGATGCCACTATCAACAAACACTTTAAAATTTGCTTCGAAAATACACGGAAAAATGAAAATTGCAAACGCGGCTAGCAAACGTCGCATCACCGTGGCAGTTGCTATTGTTTGTTAGAGTTTTCTATCCAATGCGATGCAAGATTTATATTTATGATACTTTTGTGGGTATAACGCGTGTTTCCCCTGATAGATAGTTACAAACTACAATTAACGTTGCTTAATTTCAATATGTATTGTCCACTCTGTGATAAAGTTATTTACAACGTAATACGGTTAAACAGTAACTTCATCGCGTGTTGTAAACTTTAGCATATAATGGGTATATCACATAACAGAAGTTAGCTGCAGGATTCGCAGTTGTTTCTCCAGCGCAAAAATATGCAAAGTTATGTTGTCGTTAATTACCAACATAGACGTCATTTTGTGGCGCAATCATCCTTTTTTCTCGCAGCGTGAATTGTCGCGGATTTTCAGTCGGCTAAAAATAAACACAGATCATTACAGCTACGTTATCAAATTAAATTAGTATTTGGAAAAATTTCGAATAAATTTTGCGTCTAGAAATTACAACCGTAAGCCGGAAACGTCTTCACTTATCAATTCCGAAGAACATAGCCAAATTTACACCAAATTCCAACTCGAAAAATAAACTCTGAATTAAAATTATAACTGAGAAAATGTTATACAGTACAGTACACCACAAAAACCCAATAACCTTTCCTTTTTTGCCAACCCAGTCGACAAGAACAGAATTTGATTTAAACACGGATTGACACCTGTACTTTGAAGATGTATCTGCTGAATAATTCCGCCACCGTCCGAATCGTCAATCCTCGGGAGCTCTGCAAATTTAATCGGGGTGTCAACTAATTTTTCGTCCCACATTAGCACATGTCTTGAAAGATTTTTTGTCTTGAAAGACAAAAAATGGATTTGAAATATTTCAAATCGTCAAAAATATCATCAGCGACGGTGTAAATGTGAACATATCGTCGGGTCGGTCATAATAAATTGGTTCCTCATGTAATTAGAGTCCACGCCAAGACGACCCCGAAGATGAGAACGCGGAAGAAAAAGTCCGCCGTAGTAATGGAACCGTCGCCCGGGATGTTGCACGGTCATCGTCATTCGGTTTGTTGTAGCTATTGATTTTCGCGCGCAATTAGGCCTCGGGCTCGTTCGCGATCTTTAGCCGCCCCGCGGATAACAAATAAAACATATTTTAAGATTTCCCAGCGGCTTCGCGCAATACGTGAATTCTTCACGAGGCCGGGCGAGCGGATAGAAGCGAGTTCTTTTTAAATATTAAAAACTTAAAACCATTCCCGGTGCTCAAATATTGAGCGCCCAAAGAATTGCGTCCATCCGTTATTAATGACCAATGCGCGTCGCCGCCGCCAACCGAGTCTGGTCTTCGGCGTTAACGCGCAAGCGGCGCACATTTACTTGTAAAATGCATGCAATAGTAAATGAAATTTAAAATTCTCGCACATATAATCCGGCCGAAGGTTCCTTTCGCGCGCATACGCGCGCGCATACTTTATTCACGTTCCTTATACAAATAACATTAGAATTCATGCATTCATTCATTCGTTCGTTACCCGCGCGGCGCTCTAATAGACGTTTCGTTTATCGTTACGGGCGAAAAACGCGGCCCTCGGTTAATAAAACAAGAATTCATAATTCATTTCATTCGGGCGCGGGGTCGGCCCGAGGTTTGAGAATGGGCGCGCGCTTATTTCCCGGCCGAATTTGATATGTACAAAAATCGAGGCAAACATTTTAATAAAACATGCCGGCAACTTGGCGAAACAAACTCGAGAGCCCGCGAATAATTTATCGCGCTCGCGTCTTCCTCCGCGAGCGAACCCCCTCCCCCCTCTCCGCCACCGCCCACATCCACCTCCGGCGCGTCTTTTTCGTCGATCGCGCGTTGCACGCTTTTTTGTCGTCCCGGTTTTTGTATATTATCGATTTGCAAAGATGAATAAAAATAAATAAATAAAGTCCCAAGAATGACAAAGCCGCAGGCGTAGGTACTCGGGGTTCGCGGTCGGGCCATGTTTTATTAAAAAGCGTTACGTTTTTGAGCCGGCGGTCTTGCACGTAAAAATAATGTTACGTGTAAGACTAATGGACGCGTTATTTATTTACAGACTGGAAAGTTATTCGTAATATCATTCTCGTTATTTACGAGAGCATGGAAGAAAATTACCGCCGGTTATTGATCGTTATCATGTATTTTTAGACGCCCTGGAATTCCTTGAAGAAAACACAATCGGATTTGCGATAAATAAAAAGCGCGCATTTCACCGCGCGAAACCCCAACGCGGCGACAACGCTTGATCACACATTGCGGCCCGATTAATTTTTCACGCGCAAAAATGCTAAAGCACATGCCGATGAATTAATACATTTATTCATCGCAATGCTAGTTTATAGCCACACGCGGCGTTGTTTGTCGCCGGCGATTTATTAATAATTGCCAACAGCCGATCAATTAACGGTTTATTGTCCGTCAAGATTAAGTTTATTGCTAATCGACAATAATTAATTATCGATCCAAAGTATTTTTATCGCGACATTGAAGAACATGTGGTCTTGTGGCGACGTCTTATTTGTTTCATTCATAAAGTCTCATTGTCGCAGACGCCGGTGTAGACTGGCGCGAATGTGTGTGATTGCTCGGCCGTAAAGAGATAAAAATCGTCGACGATCGGTCCGCGTTTATCTCTTTTTGGCGTAATTCATCCATCTCCAAGCAGGTTAATTATATAAGAAACCGATTACAAGCGAATTACGTGTTGATTTTGCGACTGAGTGAGTCGAGAACGAGTCGTCGATAAAATAGAAAGGCCGATGAATAAAGTAGACGCGATGTCCGAGCAATTCGGACGCGCGTCTGAAAAATTTAGCCAATCGGGCAAATTTGTCGGAATTCGACGGAATCTCGGCTGCGGACGAAACCGAGCCTGTCCCGAGATCGCATATCGACCGCCACACATTGATTTCACAACAATACCTCTACATATACAGGGCTTTCGACTAAATATAAGTACGGCAAAGTTAAGTAACTTATGACAGTTGCTTCTGTACATACGTAAGTGATTCACGCTATAACTTGGGCTAAAATAAAACAAGCTGCATTATCTCGAAAGATACCGATGTTTCATGAGTTTGAAAACATGGTGTGTACCTGGCGTCAAATGAGAGGACCTTTTTATAACCGGATACAGAACTGACCCATTTGTTTCGCCATTTAATAGCAAATGGTGTATGTTTGTCGGTAATGGAAATAACTAATGATATACAGATTTAGAGAAATGCCGTCGCGGTAAGTTTTGGCAGTCTGTAGCCACATACGTTTACAGTGGGAATTTTCTTATAGCTATTTTGGTGCTGCGTATAAGATTGTAGATCCTGCGGAATCAGTCATTATTAACAATCTATGGCTGATAATACTATACGATTACTACACAATGTGTACTACAATTTTTTTGATTATTACTTTGCTGACTCATCTAAAAAAGAGTTATTGTATTCCAGCAGGGAAACGCTCGTACAAAGCCTCGATTTAAAATATTCCCGGAATACTAAAACTTTAACCAACCGTGGTAGCATAATTATAATCCTGATTACGAAATTCGATTATTCCAAGACATTTTTAAAGCAAACGAACCTGTGTAGAGCTTCAAGCTATAATTACCGCCAACATTCCTAAGCGAGTGTAAAACTTTAAAACTTTTCCACAACTTTCTAAACCTCGTCGGCAATACCACAGATACTTTTGCGGCGAAAAATAGATACTCCAGGCACCCTCTAAACCCATTCCTCCACGCCGACTTAAAAAACCGACCATGCTACGCTCGGCCCGAATTGCCCAACCCGGCAAAATTTCACCACCTGTTCCTGTTCTCCCGCTTATTCCTCCCCCCGCCCATCCACCGAAAGAAAATCTTCCTCCAGAGATTTGTAGCGATTAATCAAACGCTTGCAACCGATCCGTCGGCCCTTCGAGGCTTCTCCCTTTTTTCCTTCGCAGCCCCGTGGCCCTCGCCATGTGTTTGCACACAAACAAGATACAGGTGTACCTCGCCGTCTGGCGCAACGCCGAACTTGAGCAAGTAGTTACGCCTAAGACCGGTATTTACAATAAAATTCGGCGGATGGAGTGCAATTTCGTTAGGCGGCGAGCGCGAGCGAGAGGGAAAACGTAGTCGGCGGCGCAGCTACCGCTCGCAAATTGGGAGTCATGTATATGTATAGTGTGAGCGCGAGGGAGAGCGGGGATCGTGTGCGAGCGAGAGGGCGCGCGGGAGGGCACATACGCGAGTACGTATTCGCACTTGCGAGGGCCTAGGGACAGAGAGGGGCGACACGGGAAAGAGGCCGACGCGGGCGCAGGGTCGGGGGGTTAGAAAGGGGGGTTGCGCCGCCATAGGGCAACGTTGTCCCGGCATAACTCAGAATTGCCTGGCTGCAAGGGTAGAATTGACAGCATAGCACTAACATTGTATGCGTTCGCATTATGTATTTATGTAAATGCATGCCCCGTTCCACGACGGCGTCTCTCTTCCTCATTTATCTCCCTCTCCCTCCAGTGACTCGGCGCTACGATGGTGGTTTGGTTTCTCTGCGAGCGACCCCCCCACGGCCGCGCTCGCCATTGGACGAAGATGTACGAAGCTTTGTGCCGCGCGGCCGCGTGTGCGTGCGTGTGCCGGCGTATAAAGTGGTCCGTCGGTGTTGGTCGTGTACACACCGCTCGAAAGTGTATACACACGGAGAGATACACAGGCATGTAAAATAGGTCTATGTGAGCGCCCGGGGCGAGCGCGGAGGAGCGATGGGGGTGCGTGTTAGCGAGGTTCGCATAAGCCAAAGGATAGAGCTAGCCGGCCTACGTCGCACCGGTGTTGCTGCCGCCGCTACAGCATACACCGATCACATTAATCAGAGGTTATTGCGTGCATTCCTAATCATTCGAGGCCCCTAACTATTCCCAGATTCGGATTGGTGCATTACTCGGTATTTCCGGTATGATTCTGCATTCCAATTGGACCGACCGACAGCTACACCGAGCATCCCGGCCGACGGCCGACTTCAACGTTCGATTACTTTTGTCGTCCAGGAGGGCGCCAGACTTCTTTCGGAGGGTTGAGGACGGTCAGTGAGGGGCCAATCGGTGCAGCTGCGAGTCCAAGTTCCGTTGGGCGGCGCAGGGAGTTTAATTGCGCCAAGTTGGATGTATGGTTACATTTTTCGCGGCGTAATCGAATTTGGAAAAAGGTTTAAGGATTCATGACGTGAGGCGGAGTAATCGTAAAAGTTCATGGACTGGAGTACACCTGATCGCAAGTGGGTTTGGAATATGTTGAAATGCATTTGACGGATATATTCATATCATCTGACAAGATTTATTCAAATTCAAATCTGTCGAGATACGTGGAGGCTGATGTTTAGATCAATTTTCAGATATGAATGGAACTTATTGCGTCGATGGTTTTGATTTTTAATAAAAAAAATGCGAAAAGCCTTTTTTGTCCGATATTTAAGGGACTGTGAAAAATATCAATGAAAAATAGTTCCATTTACTAAATAATGACGCTCTTTTCTGCGAATGAAAACCCGCAATTCAAAGTTTCGCGATCCAAATATAACATTTATTGTAAAATAACAATAACCATCAACTCACGGTCTGACGGCAAATGTAGTTCTCCCGACGACGTTAATCTTGAGAGACGAGCTGTGTCGTGAAGGAAATCGAAGTTGTTAAATCAATTTAATGTATACTCGCAACTCACACACATTCACAGCTATTTTAGTTATTACTAATACTCCGAAATTATGTTCTATTACTCGTATCTATACGCTGTCCAAACTTGAACAACAAAGCTTCGCAAAAATGCTTGAAATATTCTCTTCGAAACTAGTGTGCCTATCTCTCTTCATCGGATTAAATTCAACAAATTCCATCCTCTCGGATTCTCCTCCCTTCGACTCTATTCCCAATCATCATTACATCTCCACATCCCTTTGATTTCATTTAAACATTCCGTTAAAAATCTTTACACGTCTTCAATTAAAAAAAAAAAAAACATCGCAGAAAAGAACTTTCCCACCATCTATCTCTTCAGCTACAATTCACCCCAACCGAAACCCGTCTATCCCGCTGCACCCAGCCTGACCGAGTCCCTCGTCCACCACTGTTCGTCCCCATTCGAATTTCCAGCGGCCACCACGACCTTAACCTTTTACAAACTCGCCGCCAACTTGTGCCGTCGACTTTGACTTCATCCGATTTCCAGGCCACGGATCAGCCTCGGATCAGTGCTTAATGAAATTCGAGCGGCAACCGCTATCTCATTACCGAAACCCGCGACTTCAAAGCCGAAGACGGAATCAATTAGAATTCGTTGGCGCGAATTCGGCCGCAAATAAGTGGCCGCGGCGGGCCCCGCGGTTCGCGGGGCACACGCTCCATACGGGGTGACAGTTCCTCCACGGCCGCTTGAAACTAATTTCGATTCCGCGCTACTTCAATTCGGACGGGATAATTACCGAGTAATTAACAATCCAGTTTCAATTCGCCTGCCGCGGAAAATAGCAAATTCGTAATATCCTACAATATTGCTGCCTCCCGTCCCGGATCCTCGCGAACGAATATCAGCGACCCCCGCGCCCCCCACCCCCGACGAGTCATTTTCTGTCGTTTTATGCCGCGCCATCTGCGTCGTCGCGCGGCACGACGCGCACCGTCATTCTGCACATTTTCAAATTTCCTATTTGTAAATAAGCAATCAGCGAGCTCGTCCGACGGCACAGGACAGAGGTGAGACAATTAATCATTTCAATTAACGGACAATAC
>JABFPB010005019.1:0-13945 GCA_022817645.1 Ceratoteleas bidentatus
AGATTTTACACAATTTGAGTTTGCACTATGCACTCTATGAGTAAAATTTACTCAATTTTGAGTAAATTTTACTCATATAGTGCATAGCTCAATTTTGAGTAAATTTTACTCATAGAGTGCATAGTGCAAACTCAAATTGTGTAAAATCTGAAGACCTTCTTTTACAGTGTATTTTTCACTCCAATTGGAGGTAACCTCAAATATCATTTGCTTGATTTATTTCCCATTTATGTCTCCAAATTCTGTCTGCCCCCCCTATTTTCTCAATTTCCCTATCAAAGCTCTCCCCACCCCATAGCCTTCAACTTCCCTCTAGCCCCATCCTTCCCCTAAACCCCCGCGAACCATCCCCGCAGACAAATCAAATTTAATGCCCCGCATCAACATAAATCCGTACAAACAATCGCCTAATTGCAGCCGAACAACTCAAGCAACCAGCCCCCGGCACATTCGTCTGCCTTATCTCGGCCGAGGAAAAAAGTTGTTCGCGACAGGAGACACATTCCCCGGCGGCGCGGTAACTCAAACGCGCAAGTTTGGAATTAAATCATCCGCATTTCGGGCCCGTGCTATCGCGCCGCCGGATAATGAACGAAACGCGAAAAAAGGCGCGTGAAATGCGAGACGTTGCGAAATCCTCCGCGACATTCCGCGCGAAAGAAGTCGCTCGCGCAAGTTTGCGCAAAGTATATACACCGGGGCAATAACCGTAATTCTCGCGATATTAGCTGCCAGTGCCCGGCCGTTCCGAAATCCCTCGCCGCGTCTAAATGATGCGCCGCGCCGTTTCCGCTGTCATTAAGCGGATCCGGCCGATGAAGAATTCTTCTCGCCCTTCTTTTCGCCGGTGAATTATTGGCGCGTAATTTCGCCGAGTGCAATTGGTGCAAGATTTAGCGCGCGATTGCATTGAAATTGCACCGAGCGCCGACTGCAAGTTTAATCCGGCGCTGTCCGGCGCGCCGCTGAAAAATTAAGCTATCGGCGGATCGCCGCCGCGACGATGAAACTAATTCGCGAAATTGGGAAACGGTTTAATGGGGCCGCGGAATTATGGATGAGCCGAGTCCGATTTCGGGCAGTGGCAGTCGCAAATTTATTCGGCCGGGGTTTCGCGCGAAAGCCGGCCGGAAGACGCGATAACGCATATGCGCGCAAGTTTCGGGTAAATAGTTGATGAGGCGACGGCTTTGCGCGTCGAAGTTGCGCGGCGGACTTTTGTGCGGGAAAAATGTTGGGCCGTTAGTGGCCGGGCGATCATTTTCAGAAGTCGGCGTTCAGGGGCGCATGATCGTGAAATGAAATTTTTATGGCAGTTTATGAAGTTCATTTGCCGGGGCTTTGACGGGGTAAAATATGCGAGTTCCGGACGTGTGAAGGGAGAGAACGGGGGCGAGAAAGATCTTTTGAATGGAGGTCTTGTTTATGGTGCGGCGACGAGGATTGTACTGACAAAGAAGGAATTTTCAGTTTAAACCTCGGACATTTTTTTGCGTTCCCGACGTAATTTAGTGAGAGAAATAGATCGTCAAAACAATTGTTGCATCGTTAGTTCAGCGATATTGTTGTTGACTGCATAATTTGATGTCTGTTTCATAAAAATTACGAAGCACTGGATATCAGGATACAAATCTCTGAATCGCAGTTTTATTTTTGAATAACTACAACTCATTACGATTTTTGACATTTTTACAATACTCTCCTAAAACAAGGGTCTTAATTTCAGAAACTTTTTGTAGACATTTTTAATTCTTAAAATTCATTATTCGCGTCTTAAAATACGACGAAAAGCGTCTGAATTTAAGACACTTTTCATTAATTAAGGCGTCTTGTCCTGCACAATTTTTGCAGTTAAACTTTTTTCCTGTAAATATCTGGCGTAAATCGGACGAAATGGCAAGGCGAGAAAAACAGGGTTTCACTTTTCGTCCCAGTTTAGGTGCCCAAATAATAAAGAAACTTAATTTTGGTTAAGACCTTGAACGCTACCGCTCATTTACTTTACAGGGCTTTCGGTTAGTATTATACAAAGCGCGTCATGACGCGCGGCTACGTGTTGGTGTGTATGAGAAATGTGGAAGGAACCGTGAGCAGATGCGCGAAAAGACCGTCTGCGACGCGTCAAGCGTGACGTAGAGTTGCGCCACACAATGTCAAGATTTCGGAATCTCCCGGGGGTGGCGCGCGGCAGTCTGCTGCGCGCTCCTAATAACGAAATCCATCGAGAATCCACGAATGATGCAAATGTGACGTTAAATGAGCACTAATTTTCACAGCGAAACACTCGTTGCGATTAAAATGGGGGGCTCGCAGACGGGAACGATACGCGTGTTTCAGTTATTGCGACGGATTTGTTGGGCGAGGTACGAATAAGGACGAATAATCAAAGTGCGTTCTTAAACGTATGACTTTCGTTATATAAGGTTTAAGCAGTGCCTGAAATTTGGAGGATTTGAAATGGAGATATTAACTTCGGAGTGAAAACATTCGGTTATTAAATTCGGTTATTAAATGTGTAATTAAATTTCAAACATTTAATACACAGTATCAAACGAGTTTTTTCATTTATGAAAAAACTCGTTTGGTTAATTTCAGATAATTGAAAACAAATTTCAGAAATTATTTCAATTGTTATAATTGTGTAAAGTGTCAGAATTTCAATTACTGCAAATGTTCATTTTTTAATATTTTTCAAAGGACCATTAGACAAATGAAAATACCACTACAACCTAATTCAAATTTAACATGTCCACTTTAGTCGTATTTTTTCATCCTACTCCCATTCGCAATAGAACTACTTTAACCCTGCGTGAATCTCCCTGGTTTGACTAGTAATAAAACCTGGAAATGCGGCGAATGAATCATATACGCGGAACAAATTGCGTAGGGGAGTAACCGGGCGTCTGATGGCGAAATAACGCCGAAAGAACGAAGTAAAAGTGTTATCATCGTACCGCGGTATTTGTCGACACCCGTCGTTTCTTGCTTAATTTTAGCGCTGGTCATTTAGGGTACCTCGGAATGCGAAAAGTGCGCGCGACAGAGCATAAAAGCGCAGTAACAGTTTCATAACAGACAGTGATCCTTTAAGACGAGACGGCGACGCGTCAGGCGGTGAATAAAAATTTTGTCTCAGAATATTTAGGCCCTATCTGTATAGACTCATTTCCGAAAGGGACTTAATTGGGTCATAATGCAGATGACAAAATGTATTGTTTAGTTTTGCAATATATAAAGATTAATTAATAATTAAAGTTGAAATTTTAATCTTAAAATAGAAGTCATTTTTCAACTTTGCAATCTCAAATTTGTTTGATTATGTTTATATTGATTTACAGAATATTACGACTAGTGTATAACGTTTTGGAATAGCACAGGAATACCCCAAATAAAAAAGAGTTTGTTTGTTACTGCTTAGACAATAAAAATCAATAGTCGGAATTTCAAAGTTGAAAGTGTAAAAAACATAGTAATAAAAAACAAACTACATTTTATAAATTTCCATTAATACGAATAAACTGCTAGAAATAATTTCAGAATATTCTATACTAAAATTTACGTCTGCGTGAAATTTGGAATACAAAACTTTTTCCTGAAAATGCTGTTTTTCAAAGTGTAATGTTCGCCTATAAATAGTCGCCTAGATTAGCTCTCATAAGATTGTGCAAAAACGCTTTTTTCCAGCTAAATCCAAAACAAAAAACATATTCATCACCCAATTTAAAATTAAAAGCAGAGCTCTTAACTGGCTAAAATAAGTCACACGAAATAACTCATAATTAAACTACTCACCCCCCAGTTTCCCAATATTCGACACGTAAATATTGCTACCAATTACGTCCGTCGTTTTAATTTAATTGCGAGTGCACGCACAAATACTCGCCATACCTCCCAATTTTTGCGCGACTGTAATACAGCCGTTTCCACGCTAATAAAAATGTCGCCCGATTGAAACACAACTGCGTTCATTTAAATTCTCATTTAGATTCATACTCGCATTATCACCGGCGCGCTGGATAAACGCGCGCGTTATTCTTCATTTCCGCTATTTTCGTCTCGGGCTAATTAATATTTGTTTCCGCGCGCCATAATATAATATTCGCGTTTCGCAGGCGGAAAAAGCGGCGTAAAAAGGGGTCGCGAAATCTGTCAATACCAATAACTCGTCGCATCGGGTATTCCGCGCGAGGACGCGTCGTTCCGCTTTGTCTCTTTTCCGCCCGATTTTCATGATCGGTCATCGCGGTGAACCCGGAATTTGCGAAAAAGCGGAGAAATTGCAGGCGGGTTCGCGCGACGCGGTGTACGTGTTACGTCTGTCCCTCAACCCGGGGTGTTTTGTAGCGCACGTGAAACGTCAAGTTGCGTACAAAAAAGCCGGTCCGCCGGAAAAGAGACGAAAAAACACGGGCGCAACGTGATATCGGCTAAAAGTGCACAAGACAGATGAAATTCACGCGCGCGTCACGATAACGAGAAACGTAAACGAAACAGTGTCGCAATTACACCATTCATCAAAAACGTCGGCTTTTTTCGCGACAGCTGAAATCAAGACAGATTTACAGTAATTTCGCGATGAAAATTCGTCGTACTTCTAAGTTTTGATGTTGAGTTTTCGAATATGTCAGGGGATTTATGTATGCACAAATCCTGGAAAAAAGACTGTAATGTTACATTGGTTTTCAAAATATTATCTTTGAATATTACGCGAGGGCTTGAAAAATCGGATATACCTACATTCTTTAATTGACTTATGGATTAACGGTTTATGGATTAATGGGCAAATAAAACTGCAATTTTACAGTTATTCTTTAAAATTAAAGTATATAACACCTGCAAAAGGTGCCATTTAAGTATTATTTGTTTTACAGAACTTTTTGCAGTGTAATATGTACCCAGCAAAAAATTTGGAATAGAAATGAATAGAAAAGATTTTGATTTTGTAGCCAAATTCGGCATTCATTAGAATGAAATGGAATTCATTTTTCGTTTTTGAATGTTAGAAATAGTTTAATGAATTCCAATTGAGGAATTCAAAGTAACGAATTCTTACTTTTCCAAAATGTCAACCTAACTGGAATTGAAAAGAATAGAAAAGAATTCATCTAGTTAGTTTGAATTCAGATTTTGGAACTAAACAAAACGAATTCTTTCTGAAGAATTCAAAATTGCTCGTCAAAAAATTGAGAAATCGTTGGAATAGAAAAGAATAGAAAAGAATTGAAAAAAATATGAATGCCGATCTTTCTCAAAAGGAATTCAATGTTTTTCAATTGTTTTCCCTTCGTTTCTATTCATTATTTTTTGCTGGGTTATATAGTTCGAATGATTAAACATTTGTTAAATAAACGAAAAACATTGAAACCTATTTAAAAAAATGTCTATGTCGCCGCACCTAGATAAATACGTTACAGATATCCACCTGGTAGCCGGAAGATTACCAGGTAATGTTGAATAATATTTTTTTAATAGAGGATAATGTTAGGACTGTTAAATGTCCGGATAAAATAATATTCTTGTAATATTTTTTAATATTTCTTTGATACTTACAAAAAGTAAAAAATGTCTAAAATTATTTTAATAAATCGTACATTTTTCAACCTCTCAGCTGAAAAAACTTCATTGCCACCGCTGGGATTCGAACCGCCGGACATATAACATTCCTATAATATTAAAATAATATTATTGAAAATTAAATAATATTTTAGATATATTTAAAAAAATATGTCTTAAATATTCATACAATATTTTTTTATATTACTTAATATTTTTCACTGAAAGGGTCCACCCTGAAAATCAGCCCACCACTCACTGAACTCACCGATCGGCTGCAACCGGTTCGCACAGAATCCACCTTCAAATTAACCACTTTCGATCATAACTCCGCCGACTTCTTCCAGAATCAATATACCATTTCCGGCGAAAAATTTCTCCGATAACGATTTTTCCAACCACGTCGCACGTGCCGCGCTAACCTTACGGAATCGGGGCTAAGCGCCGATTCTCATGGCCCCCGCACTTTTCCAACCGTGAATCAAACAAACAAGACACTCGCTAATTTAAACGGCCTGGCAGAACCGGCGCTCTTTCAACGCGCTCGTTCATGCATGAACGCCTGTCGGGCGAAATTCATTCATGAGCCGTCGTGGCCGGACAATAACGGGCCCGCGGAATTCGTGATTCCGATAACGCGGGGAAACGATTTCCGCGGACTTTCCCGATGCTATTCCGTGTCTTATTATCCTATAGGCGAGCAAAAAAAAGTATCCCACGTTTTTTAAAATATTATTTTGCTAGATCCACTCGTCCCACGTTGGGCGCCAATTGAAATGTTCCGATTTTGCAACCCGGCGGTCAAAGTTCAATAAGGAAAGAAATTGTTGTTATTTATAACAAATTATTGTTAATGCTCGTTCATGTATAAACGCTTGTCAGAAAAAATTCATTCATGACTCGTTGTGACTGAACAATAACGGGCCGCGGAATTCGTGATTCCGATATCACAGGGAAACGATTTCCGCGGACTTTCGCGGACCCGAAAAGCCGCGCCGGGTCGTCGATAAATTATTCAACGCTCATAATTGCGCCGCTCGATTCGTTGGATTCGCAAAAACCGCGCCTTTCTCCGCCGGCTTTCGACGAGCTTGTGCCGAGCGACGCGAAAGCGCGCACGCAACATTGTCCGCGCAAAATCGGTAATGCGGCGGAAACGCGCGTGAAATCGGTGACTACCGGACCGGCGGATCCATTATTTCGACAGTCCGGTGAGAGTAATTTTTTCATGCCCGGGGTTGCACAATGAAGCGCGGCCGACGCCTTGGAGGAATCATCGCGATCGGGCGAAAAAATCGGTATCGATGCATTGCCGATGTAAGTACGGTGAGGAAGGTTTCGCGAAGTTTTTACGCGATTTGCGAACGATTTTCTCTTTATTGGAGAGATTTATTTGATTATAGGGCTTTTTAAAAGGGTTGTAGGAATTCTGATGGGAAAAAGATCGGTTTGGAGTTAATGTCTAAAATCGTTTGACTTGACAAATCGGTTGAAATAACAGTTTTGAGGAGGATGTTTAACTAGCGTGTAAAAAAATTTTTTACAAATCGGTAGGCGTATGTTGAAAGCTGCAGTTTTCTTTTCTAACCTCAAAAAATCGTTTTTACTATTTTCTATCTATTTTCTATATCTACAATTATTTTATAAAACAAAAATTGCTCCAGCAGTCTGTTGATGGATATTAAATAATTTCCCCATCAATTTAAATAACGTCTGGCGCGAAATCGCCGATTCAAACTTGTTCTGCCCATTCGACTTAAATGCATTCGCTCTCAATATTTGTAAATCCTCGTCCTTGTTTTACCGAGACGAAACATTTTCACGTATTGCGACCGGCGAAAATTTCGCGAACCGATTGCGCAAGCAGAAACGGCCGATCGGGCGCGCACGGTTTCTAATTACGCCATTAATTACCGCTAATTAAGCGGCCGTCGGGCGACGTCCCGCTGACACGTCCGCGCGTCATCGCGCTTTCACGGCGATATTCCTGCGGCTGTCGGTAATGACAATACGATCGCGGGGAAGAAGGTCGCGGCGCGGAGCCGAGTCAATGGAGTCCCGGGAATGGCAGGAGTGAATGAAAGTGGCGACGAGAATCAGAACGCGAGACGTTCTCTGAGAAAAAGTATATTACAATTTTTTAATGAAAATTCCTTTAGGCAAGTCTTAAGAAAAATTAAAACATGGTTTACGAAAAAAAAAAAAAAAAATACTAAGTCCAAAAAGTAAATGACTCCATGTATGCCAGCATTTTACAGTTTTGTTCAAACCGGTTATTTTACAATATTTTTTACAATATAAAATTATATTATAAAAAATATAAAAATTGTACTTTTTAAAATATAATTTTTTCTACCTACATTTTTGTGGTATAAATTAACCATCGCCAATCAAATAAACAAATTTGATTGGCGAAAATACAGATTTTTTCCAATGAGTGAAAATACGACAAATTTCGCGCCTCAGATTTAACAGAATCCGCGACGAATTAGTCTCCGGCAGTCTTTGACCTGTCGCTAATGAAATCGCGCGCATTTTTTACTCCGAAAATAGCCGGCTTACGTAATGTTTGCGCTTGCATATCGACGCGATAAACTAAATGTCGGGCGAGTCAGGCCGACGACGTATCGACTGTCGACGAATAATACGCAAATCCGATAGGGAACGGGTTTCGCGTAGACAAGTTTCGATCGCCGAACATGGCGCGTTTGCTGAAAATGTCGCTCGGCGTTTGACGCAAATGCCCTGCCCCCGTCGCGTCGCCAATTATTTTCACGTGTGCGGCCTCCGTTACGTCACGCGTTGCGCGACTCCTCTCCGCGCTTTGCATTGCAAATCGCGGAGGAAGGCAACAAATGTCCTGTCACGTTCGCGCCGTAATTGAGCACGCTTCGCGTACAAACGAACGCCCGTTATAATCGCGTCAAACGCCGAGAGAAACAAATTTCACGCCGCCGAGCCGGCGAATAAAATGCGCGACTTCATTGACGCGCTTTCGGCGATTCGTTAGTCGGCAGGCAAATTTAATAAAAGGGCCGATTAAGTGGAGGAATATTCCTGAAGGAATGTTTTATAATAACATTCATAAAAGCAATTTCATTTTTTTCTCATATAAAAATGCGCATTCTGTATCAGTTGATACAATTTCTAGAAATTTATCTCATTGGGATCATTTTTTTATGAATTATTGATTAAAAAATTGATAAAAATTTGACAAATTATTTTCTACTTTTATTCCGATAAAATTCGGGAATTCAGCTCCAAATTCAAATATTTCAAATTTTTTTCGATTTTTTCGAAAAAATGCATGGCCAATAAAAAGTTTTAATTAAAAAGGAAAAGATTACCTCAGAACTTTTTATGGGAAAATATTTTACATTTTTTTTATCTTCAATACAATATGCATATAATTTTATTATTATAATATATACTCCGCAGCATAATATTGAACTCTAAACATCTCTATTTACTACCAAAGAAAATTATTTCCAATATCAATCAGCATTTTATTGCAAAAAATTGTATTTAAAAAAATCTCGACTTCCCACGAAAAGTACAAAGGGCCAGACCGCCTTTTACATAACCGCCTCATTAATATCAAAACGGCGATTCATTGAAATAAACTGAAATAATATAACGCGCGGTGAAATTCGCATTTTTGCACCTGCCCGTACGCGTTACATGCATTTTATCCTCCGAATATATCATCCGAGATAATTATATTATACCCAACTAAATGATAAGCCGGCGTCGATAATCCGGCGCGTCGAAAAAGTGCGTTCAATGTATCGCAATTTGACTTGCAACCGCAGATACACTTAGCCGTCATATTTACGAGCGCGCCGGTGAAATGCATAATTTCTCTCCCGCGGTCGTTACGACGCCTTCCGATTTGCATTTGCATACTCCGCGACGAGAAGCCGCTGATTCCCGATCCCGAAG
The DNA here is from genome assembly GCA_022817645.1 of Ceratoteleas bidentatus. Lineage (NCBI taxonomy): Eukaryota > Metazoa > Arthropoda > Insecta > Hymenoptera > Scelionidae > Ceratoteleas > Ceratoteleas bidentatus. Next base: position 9,496 of record JABFPB010005019.1, read on the forward strand.
ACAGCATTTCTCGAGCGAGAAAACATCCATTTTTGACATTTTTGAAAATTGTTTTTTTGTCTTTTTCTTACGTTTAAGTTGTTAACTATTTTATATAAGAGGAAAAAAATATTATTGCAAAAAAAATCGTTGCATTAATAGATAGAAGCTAACTACCTTATAATAAAATTCAGTGATGTGGATGAACCTGTTTATCTAACATAACCTGTCGATTTGGTTAAGTTAGCTTCAGTTAGAATTTAACTAATGCAAATGAACTCTTCGAAACAGTTTCGATGGTATAATTTATTTCATAATCTCAACGGTTTAATAGCTTTGGTATAATTAATGTTGAATGTTCAGTTAGGTGAACCTATTGAATTCCATTTTATTTACTCTCAATTGGTACATTTTTTAAGAATTTCGAAATCGATGAAAGGTAGCATGATTGATATTGATTTTTGTGGTAAAAAATGATTAATTATAGTTAGGGTTAAATATATTAACGTAATTTCAATTAATGGCGGAATGAAATTATTGAAATGTAAACTTTATTGTAATTATATATTATAAATAAATTTTGAACTTTATTACATGATTTCAGAATAGACATTAATTCAAACTATTTTAGGAAAACTACCAAATAAATGTTTGTAAAAAAACAAATTTTTAAGGCGCATTTTGCAAACTACTATTTTTTTCTAAATAATGTTAAAAACATTAAATAATAAAAAAACTTAAAAATGTTAAAAAATAAAAAAGTTTTTTTTTGAACAATATATATACCGATCACAGAACCTCTCGTTGATGAACTTTTCATCTCATTCGTCAAAAATTTTACATATCGAACAAGAATTAATTTCCGGTGCCAAACGACCAATTCAGACTCATCCGCATTTTCTCCCCGATTCGCTTTCAGTGGCGAAACAAGTCGATCGTTTCCCGGATCGGTTTCTCCCGGTGAAAAAACCCTTTCGCATTCCTGCGCCAATTAAAAGCTCATTACCGGTGCCATCCGCGGGAAAAAGTGAATCCGCCGCGCAATATGCATGCATTGTGGCGTCGTGCCGCGGAAAAAAGGAGAAACCGATTTGATTGAGGCGATTTTCCCAGCGGTCGCCGATAATCCCGCGCTCGTTATTCTGGGTCATCGGGTCACTGGGTGGATAATGCGCGCGTCGCATGCAAATCGGCGGTTCACCTTTGTCACGAGGCCGCGAACCCGAAACCAGGTCGTTTTCGGCGATTTCGCCGCGTCGTGACATTTTTCGCGAAAGCGCCGAATTTCCGTTGGAAAGTCGAAATGGGAAAAGGCGGCGCGCCGGGTTCCCAGGGGTCGGCGAAATTGCGCGCAAAAAGCGCCATTACGTCATATAATAATCGGCGGACACGACTCGTGTGCCGGACGAAAAATCGCGCAGGGTCGGGCGGCGGATTAGCATAAATGAGCCGTCGTAAAGCAGCGTCCGCGCGCGTCGTAAAGGAAAGAGCACAAATGAGCGGCCGTAAATCAATGACCATAAGTGATTTATTCGGGAGAGGTTAGAAATGACGCGCCGTAAATGTTGTGACCGAAAACGAATTTCGATAAGTCAACTTTTTCAGCATTCGGGGAAAAAGAAAGTTCGGGTTCGGGCAAAATTAGTTTAATGCAATAAAAAAAGTTTTCGGTTTTTTTATTTGAGTTACATGCCACCTTAAAAACGAGAAATCATTATTCATAAATAAATCAATAAATATTATATTTAATATTATTTAATATTCCTAGAATATTCCTGAAATTTCACCTACCCCTACTGAAAAAATGTAATATTAAATTTAATATTTAATTTGATATACAAAATTGAGCACAAATTTAATATTTAAATTAATATGAAAATTAATATTAATTTAATATTAAATATATTCAACAGGGCGAGGTATACAATTTAATATTAAATTTCATATCAGATAAAATATATGTTAAATTTAATATTTATTTTAATATTAAATTTACCATATATTTTTTAGTAGGGATACCATCTCCAACCAAACTCACTATAAAATCCCACCCACTCTTCCTCATTCTCCTCAAAAAACAAACAATCGTAACAAAACAATGAAAATACCATCAAATCTGACGTATTCGCTCTCCGGTTTCCCAAGCAGCCCGACATTAGAAAAATTGGTCGCATTATGTCGCAAGTCCTGTTCGTTCGACAAGCGCAATGACGAAGTGTTTATAAATCATTGGCAAAAATGCGCGTAAATATGTATTGTATGTAGGGGCAGCGACAATTTATGACAAGCCGAGGCGTGGGTCGGTTCCGACGCGTTATCCGCTGCGTTGGTTACTGCTCCCACTTGCCGGAGCATTCACACCTGGCTGGATTCCGTCGGACGCGTAAACCACCGCGTCGCCGAAGACCTTCCGCGAGCCGTGTCTGCGGCCTTTGATCGCTCGTCGAATAACCCTTTCACTGCCACTTTTAACCGGTTCTCCTCTTTCCTGTCAATTTTTCGCGCGCCGCCGCAGTAAATCAGTCCGCCGGTCGAACCATTTCCAGCCTCGCGCTGCTTTTGTTGCCAGTGCGCATTTGTCTTCATTTAGGAAATTACTCACTGAAACGAAAAGTGAGGAAAAGAGTGTTACCGTTGCAACGAGTCAATTTCAAGTATCATTTGCTCAACGTGGAGGCAAATTGAATTGTTGCGATTTTAATTTTGTAGTGGTTAGCATGGAGCGAATTTTATTTTTTTAATTTTTAAACTTCAATTTAATTTTTGTTACTTTTAATTTAATTTTTACTTTAATTAAAAATTTGTATATGTTTATTATAATTAATTTATTTTTACTTATTTTTTAATTTAATTAATTGTTTTTATTCTTTACTTTAATTTATTTATTTTAATTAAATTTATTTTAATTAATTTTATTAATTTAATAATACCCCTCTCTGAAAAGGAGATATCATGAGTCTGAAATTTCGTTATCTAGGAACGTGCAGCTCAAAAATGATAAATCAAACGACCAACTCAAGTGACGTACTTCTTGCCTTCAACATTATCGCACTCCGAGAAAACCAATTTTTACAGCACGCGCGCTCATTAAACAGCATAATTGCGACAGCTTTTCAAACCGAACTTTTTCGATCAGATCGTCTCGTGCGTCTTCGATGCATTACTTTAATTGCGACACGTCGTTAATTATGCACCGCTTATGAAGTTCAACGCTGCTCGTTTAATCGGACGCGCGTAATTTATGTTCGTTTTATTGCTGGGAAATTACTCACCTGCAGCGAACTTAGTTAGCAAATATTTAATTGATTTCGTGAAAATCAAGTGATGATATTCTGGCACCTTCGAATTCGAAAAATAAAAGAGAACAAATGTCAAAAATAGATTTTCGCTGAAGAAATATAAAGTCTCAGTAAGTTTGATAGTGCGATTATTTTATAAAGTTTGTTTCAGCAATATTAAAAATGATAAATCTGAAACTATTTTCATATAGCATTTTTAGTGCTACTTTCGACTTTTGTCACGCATCGAATTTTATTCCGCATCGAATCTCGTATAGCTAAACTGTTTACGAATAGTTTTGGATTCAGCTGCGCAATATTAGTTACTTTAATATTAAAAAATTGAAATTATGTTAGTTTTGTTAGTTTCGTTAGTTTTTTTTTATTTTGTTATAGTTAGTTTTGTTAGATTTGTTACAACCAGTGCTGTAACGTTTTAAATCAAATGATTTTTTCAAAAAAATCAATGATTTAAATAAAAATAATATTGTTTACTAATTGTTCAAGCTGAAACTTTAAGGTATAAAAAACAGACTAAATATGGTAATTTGTGCATAATATTTGTATAATCTAGAGTGTAAATTGCTTTGTTAATTATAATTTTCCTTTAATAATAAATAATACTATATATTTTAGAAGTTGAATTATCAGATTTAAAATTAAAATAATAATGTTGTTGCAAGTAATAATTTGGTCAACTTAATCAAATTTTTAGACGAAAATATTTTATATTTATTTCATAAGGATATAACTTTAAGACATCAAAAACGTTCAATTATTTAAAATTCAAAATAATTTATTTTCTACTTTTATGAGTTGAAGAATGAAATATTAAACAGAAAATTACCGTTATTAATAAACAACTGGAGATTGCTCTCATTCATTAATTGTAACTCTTATTCAAGATGAACAGAAAGTTTATAAATTAAGAATTTGTATGGACAAAACAGACATTAAAAAAATATAAACTCCTGGTAAACGGTTTTACACTGTAAAACTGTGTAGTTGACTATTTTTTTATATGATTAATCGTATTTTGATTAATTACAAAATTATTTTCCAACTCTGGTGGAAAAACAATTCTGTAAAAGTCTGCAAAAGTCTGCAATTCCTCTAAAAAAATCTGCAAAAACTCTGATAATCTCTAAGAAACTCTGTAAAACTCTATAAAACTCTATAATATTCTATAAAAC
>JABFPB010005020.1:0-13941 GCA_022817645.1 Ceratoteleas bidentatus
ATTTTATTATTTTACAAAGGAAACAATTAATTAGAAGTTTTAGATGTTTTCATTTTTTGATTTTACAACAAATAAGTAACGAACTTCACGTTTACCATATGGTGAGTAGAATAATTTTACTAATAATATAGTAAATGTAATTTATTATGCAAATTTTAGGATAAACTCTTTTAAATGAAAAATACACAGGGGACTTTCTTTTAAAAAGTATATATAATTAAATGCACAAAATTACTGGAATCACCTCTAAAAATATATTACTATAAATATCAATTATATTACTCTAAAAAAATATTTCTCTTTCAATGCCAGCTTTTTTACGACAACATCCATTTAACATATTTCACATTAAAACAAGTGAACCGTATCAAGGAAAAGGTCCAATTTGATAATATTAATTTCATTAAACAGTACTTTTTTAGAGTTATATACAATTTGTTTACATTTCAAAAGAAATATGAACGGCGTTATATTATATACATAAATAGAAAACGTTTATTTGTTGACACCAAGTAAATATCCTTTTGTTGCCAAAACACCACGGCATTTTAAATGCACTTGGTAACGGATTACCCAATTTAATACTGCATTTTTACCAAACACTTCATGTACAGCATCCTTTGGTAGTATCTCTGTAATAGGAACCAAGATTTTAAATATCTAACGAATTTATAACAACAAATGTATATATTTATTTAATGTTATGACTTAAAATATAAACGTTTTAATATTTTTGGAAGAAGCATCCCTGATAAAAAATGGTGTTAGATACAATTAGGACCACTGCATATTTGACAACATTAGGACAAAAACCGCATAGAAACGCATAGATGCTAATAGAAATATAAGGCAGGCCTATTTGTCTGTATATGTTTCAATGCGGTTTTTGTCCAAAGGTGACATTTCTATAAGTATTTTCCAACAGGGATGTTTTTTAAACTCGGACAACAAATTTTTCGTCGTGACCTAAATGTGATGTGACAGTGAACTTGACAGTTTTTGACGAGATGGTTCTTAGGCCAATGTAACACAAATTTTGCATCTTTGTAATTTTTAATTTGCCGTAATAGGCGAGGTTTTTTGGCACTCGGTTATTAGTAGGAAACCGATTTTTATTTACGACTCTCTACCATTTATTGAGAGTGGTTTATGTAATTTTAAATTTATGGTTTATGCTTTTTAATTTAAGTAATTTTATTCATTAATACACTTTGACAGATGGATGAAGCGTTGCATGAATTATTGGGATATATTTTCTGATATGGTTGCAATGTAAATGCCAGACGATTTCGATGTAATATAAATGCGATGTGTATGTGATGTTGCTGCGATGTGACTGCGAGATAGAAATTTAACATTAATGTGATTGCAAAGTGACACTGATGTGACATCAGGTTTGCGACATCACATTTACAGCACACTGAGGAGGAACCTGTGCATCACTTGTAAGTTGCAAGTGACTCGCATGCAATGCACAAGTGACATCGCTGTCACATCACGTTTAGGTCACGGCGAAAAATGTACCGTCTGAGTTTGAAAAATATGACTAGTGAAAACTTACGACAAGGATCATTATGCGTCAGTAATTGGATATCATTTTCCCTCGTAAAATCATTTAAAGCTGGAGGCACAACGCAACAAGCTTCCAAATTGATTTGTAAAATATTTGGTTTCACCTGAAATAATAATTAAGGCTCACATATGATTAACGAATATTGATATAATATTGAATAATAAATAAATAAAATAATGAAAAAATAATTAAATAATTAATTTTTGTTTTATTAATTAATAAAAATGAAAATAAAAAATATAATTAGTCTTCACTTAATTACCTCTGCCATTTCAAACATTTTAATAAATGTGTCGGTATCAATATCACTGACACCAATCATGGACAATTTTCCATCCTTAACAAATTCTTCAATAACCTTCCACAAATCCAGAATTCCTTTCAAGTGATCATCTGCAGACTCTGACTTGTCATAAGCAAGTACTAAAGATTCAATATAATCAGCTTGCAATATATCGAAGGCTGAAAGAAATATTTGTTTCAATTGCATTCTTTTCCCATCTATGAGCAATTGTGTATAATGACCCTAGTAAAGGAAGGAACATATTGGCCATATAGAAAACATATTCCCAATATATTCCCAATTTTTGCAATATATTGGGAATATATTTCTCTTTTTATTAGTGGAATATTTCTGTACGTTATAAAGTTATGAATAGGACAATATAAATGATATAGAAGTTAAAATGCAAGTGGAATAATTGTTTACCCCTATTTAATGCATCTCTTAGAACTTCTGGTTTGCAGTGAGATATAAAAATTTTGAATGTTACTTTTAACTCTTTTCTGTCCACACTTTCCGATGTAAGATTATCTATATTATTCGTCTGGAAAATGAATCATTGAATAAACTTTCAGTATTTCATAGTTGGTCTGAAAATGTAGACAAGTTTTCACAAAATTAATAATACTCACAACGATCAATCCATCTCCTTTCTGACTTTCACTTAGCACTATTTTCAAAGTTTCTATTAACTGAAAAATATTGTTTCAACAATTATTAACATTGCATTATGAAATTACATTCTATAATTTTGCATCTTCTCAACAAACACTATAATTTAGGCGAAATCTAATTTACTCATACAATACTACTGTCAGTCAGTATCAGTAACTATGTCAAAGTGACAATTCCAATACTCACTTCTTCTTTAGGATTCAATCCCACTTTTTTCTTCAATTCGTTGAGTTCAAGAATATTTCCTGTATTCACTATGGTTTGCTCTGCTGACATTTTAACTTTTGCTGAGGCTAAAGTTAAAAAAATCGTAATTATTTCACTGCATTACTACGAACTACATCACTTCTATAACCAAATATTTGATATAAAATATAAAATTTAGCACAAACTTCAGTTTTCGAATTGGAAGATGTTCCTGGGGCCAGTCTTTCCGGGATAGTGCGGGTCCTTGAAACCAGTTACGTAAATTTTCGCAGCTTCGTGAGCAATTAATTATTGCTGATTGACACAGCGGACTTTTCGCAAAAAATGTCCAGCGCTGAGTAATCGCGTGACTGATTTCGCACGTGTGAGACGCACTGTGAGTGCACTGTGTGTTACGTTTCCATCACATCGTAACTTTTCATTGCCAGCCGAGCGTAATCGATCGTCGTTTTAATTAATGTCGATTATCTTTCGGACGCAGGTTTGTTCGGTTTTTACGCTAATTTTCGTTTTGAACTTTTGATGTGCCGAGAGTTTAAAAGTGGGTAAGATGAGTTTTCAGTTTTGTGTGTGACGTGAAATCGTTGTTTATGTTCCCAGACGTTGAGGGATCGAGTGGTTTGAACGTGTCGTTGGTTTTGAAGAATTTGCAATGCGTTCAGATTTGGCGATTTAGTTCTGCGAAGTTGTTGGTCATTACAGTCGATGCTGAATATCTGTTTTATCTTGGGCGCTTGGATTTAGGAATTGACGTTAGATGTCGATGCGAGCTTTGTACGCGAAAAAGAATGCAAATTTTTTTGTTTATATTTGGATGATGTTTTGTTTTGTAAAGTTGTTCCAACAGATTTTAAATATTTGATTTGATTTATAGCAGTTCGGTCGTTTGTAAAGTACGGTGAAATTGTTCTAAACATATTTTAATTGAATACCCAGTTGTGTATGAATATACATGACATTTCATGTTACGGCTATGAAATTTCTGTTGCATTTTTCATAGTATTTTAGACTCGTTTTTTAAACCTGAAAATCTATGTTTGTTGTACTTGTTTAATTGTAATTTGGTTAATTGAATGACCTCACACTATTTGAAATGAAAAATTTAACAATATTTATTAACTCAACAATAAATGATTTAATAACTAATAAATGCCATCTAATGAGTTTCCCTTTAACGGTGTGTTCGCTTCGAGAATCCACAACCAATTGCCGAAATGAAAATTTTTCGCAATCTTCTAACATTGTCGGCCAATCACAGAACTGCTCTCTCATATTCAGTCGAAATCTCGCTGCCACTGCGACGCTCTCCAGAGTTGCCGTTTATGCGCGCGCCATTCAAATATACATTTATTCTTGACAGTACCAGGGATATATCTTTCATAAATTAGTCGAGAATTTAACAAAGGCGCATAAATCAAACCACAACTTGAATCAATAAGATCAAAATTTATTCAAAGACTCCTTATAATCATTACAATATTCGCCAACTATCCATTCAAAGCCCTCCATCCTCTCTCGCATTCCATCTCCCTACTAAAACTCAAAAAGCAGTTTATTTCGATACTTCGATTATCCCAAAAAATCCATATGAAAATTAAGCACGAAATTCAGCCTTCAAAAATTCTTTTTTCCCTTCGGAGCATATTTGTCATTTTTGAACGGCTTATTGTTTTGCTTCGGGAAATTCTCCTGACTCGGCTCCTCGGTTGTCGAGGGTTGTTTCGCCAGCCACTCCAGCGCCCTCTGTATTTCAGGTGGGATTGGTGGCGGTGTCGGAAGGTGGGTTCCGGAAACCTGAGTCCCGAATTCGTCTGCGGTCCAGCTCAGCGCGATCGGCGTTCCATCGGGAGCATTGTACTGAACCGATCCCTGAATCAGCTGAGCCTCGTCTGGCGTGCCGGCGTACTTTCTCGTGCCAACTTCCTTTTGAACAATGCCTCCCTCAGTTTCGTACGCGACATGATAATTGCCTCGCGTATCGCCCACGTCGTGCGTCGCGCTGATTATTTTCTCGGGCTCCCTAAAGTATTCTTGACTGCAGGCCAAGCTTACCACGGCTAAGAAGATCTGAAACACAAATTTCGTTGGGATTGAAGACTTTCCTTATTGCGAAAAAAATACGCAAAGCTTAGCGTTTTCAGCCTCTGAAAATGTTGAATATTGAATATTTTCAAGTCTGGTTCAAATTTGGCGAAGATTTATGAAAATCAGTGGATTTCGGTCGAAATCGATAAAAATGCTCTGAATAGGCTTGGAAATGATGAAAAAAGTCATGATAAACCGGCATTTCGAAGTTCGAAATTGTTTGAAAGCTGTGGAGAACGATTGAAAGAATCGATTTTTTGGAATCGCCGAAAAAACGGCAAATCTACAGCGATTCTGCATGAAACCAAAATGAGATGCAAAATACAGCGTTTTCAGCACGCGTAAACGCTAAAAAAAACGCGTCCTTTCAAATTTAGTTCGAATTTGGCGAGGATACACCGAACAAATTCGTATATAAATCTAAAGAATTTATATACGAATAAGAAAAAATTCTCAAATAAATCTTTTTGAACGTAAGGGAAATGAACTTTTTATCAGATACGTCCATTTTTTTACTAATTTGTTTGTTTAAACGTACTTGACATTAATTTAATGCTAAATTTAATAATCCCCCTTAGGAAAATTTAACTAATGTTCCACCTTTTCTTTGTAAATTCATGTTTATCGCTTTTCTTCTATCATTAATGTCACTTTTACAATGATAATAAATAATGGGCAATATAACATTTATAAAGGTAAATGATATTAATTTTAATATTAGTTTTCAAATAAATTAAATTTATAGGCATTTGTGAAATTTATCCTTTTTAATGCAAATAGAAGGTGCGTTGTTAATGCATGTATAATTGACGCCTCAATCGCGAACTCGCAGCTGGTGAGTCACGAACGCGTATTTTAATGCTAGACAATTCACCGGCCCAAGATCTCAATAACTTCTATAATGTGTACCATTCAGGACTCTTACTTTCATTTAACGATTGTTTAACCTTTCGGAGAATACTGGCGCGCCCGTTACGTGCAATGATCAGTTGCATTTCTTGAATTATTTCTTCAGATAAATGAATTTAAAGGTGATTGGTGTGGCACATTTCACAAATTCAATTTGTTGAAAAACGTTCATACGTTGCAAAAAGTGTAATAAAATTATGTAAAGTGTGTCAATGCAGTTTCTAAATAACTGGCAATGGAAAAAAGTTATTTGCGATATTGTGGAATTTTGTCAATGGAATTTGAGTTAAAATTCTCTTATTTGTTAATAGAACTTATTACAATTCGTTTAATATGCTATTTTATGCAGAATAAGATATTATTTGAAATAAAAAATGTAAAAATAAAAAACATTACAGTGTAACTAACCGTGACATTAATAGTTTTAAACATTTCGCAAACATTTTTGTTTTGTTATTATTTTTTTTAATTTGATCTAAAATTAAATTTCTTTTATTTTCTAGCACTTTTTGTTAGTTAAATTAAGATTTCGCGACAAAGAATCAAATAACTATTTTTAAACTATAATTTGATTTAAAAATAGCACTATTGTTCATACTAATTCACCACTTGTTATTGCAGATAGGTTTTCGAAAATAAATGGAACATTAATATCACAAGACACTTCATTTTGTAGAATTTATGTCAAACTGTGTAAACATTGAGACGCCGATGTGGAAACCGATTGCGAAATGAACAATGGAATTGTGAAATTATTATGTGAAAACACTCACCAATATTTTCATCTTGTTGCCTGGATTTGACAAGAACACAAACGAATTTGTAAGTTGATAGAAAATTGGCACGTTACTCGCGAACGCAGAGCAAGGTATAAAAACACTATTTCCAGGCGATTGGTGATACCTGGCAAAGAGTTAGTAAACGACTCTTCGCTAGATCAATGTACGGATGACCTTTATACCATCAGGCTGTAAGGACTTTATATAATTGGGAAAGTATATTTTGGCGTTAATACGATCTTTTATACTCATTTTGTCATGCGAATTTTTTCAGAAAAAATGGAGTACAATTTTTATTAATCTAATTAATTTTATGTTTATTAAATATATTGCAAAATATATATTTCAAGTAAAGCTTTAATAAGGAAACTCATTTGAGATGAAATAGATATTTGTGCGTACAAATATTGTAAACATTTATTTTTATTCAATTATTTTTTGCTGAGTATTAAAATTAATTGAATTATGTAACAAGATTAGTGCCATTTTTTAAAATTTCAATAAAGTGGAAGTTTTAATTAATTACAAGAATCGTTGTAGATAAATATTTAATAACCGAAAATTATTTACAAAATCAGATTTAACAAAGTTTTGAGTATGCATATTATGTATATTTCATAAACAATGTTTGGAAAGAAACTATAAGTTGAAAAAGAAATGCACTCTTGTAACACTGATTTACTAATCTAATCTCCAGTTTTAATCACATTGTACCATTGTTTAATAAACAAAATTTGATCTTATGCAGGAAAAAATTCTTATACAGAACTTTTGAAAATAACATCTGGAAACTTGAGATTAGACTTTATATCTACACACCTATTTTAACAAGAAAACTTTTATTTTTAAATGCATAGCTATTGGTCACAGAGTACACACTTATTAATAAATTATTAAGGTATAATAATATAATATTTGTTCAAAACAAATTATTGCTTCATCTCCATAGGTTTGTTTGGAATGGTGAAGTGTCTCCACATAATCCTGGCAACCATGGCAGCACTGAAAAATAATTTTTGTTTTTAATTTGGATAAAACAAAGTGATTCGTCTTTTTTGTCATTCAAATTAAATTTGAATAATTATAATAATTATTTCAATTTAGCACCTCATTGCTGCAATAAGACCAGCTGGCATAATTTTCTGAGTGCTATAAAAGCGATATCCCATCATAGTACCAAGTGCAGCTGAAGTTCCCAGCATGAGTCCATAGTTATGAGGATCTTGAGAAACTTGATAAGCTCCAATTCCCAAAACTGACCCAAAAATAAGTCCAGCGCCTAAAGATGGTATGGAATCTGAAAAGAAATATTAATAAATGTGAAGAATTTCGTATATGAAGCTATGTAATATTTATATTTTCAGATTTTAAATAGATTTCCTATAAGAGAAAAAAGTTCTAGCAAAATCCTAAACAAATTTTTTTAGGCATATGTCAGAGCAGTATAAATTATTTTCTGATTTTCAGAGTTGTTTCATATTTGTGACAGGGGTTCTGTAAATTATTCCAGTAATCTTTAGTACTATTTTAAAATTGTTTAAGAATTATAAGACTTAGTACATTAATGTATATGAAAATGAAATAATTTAACACTTTTCTATTTTCAGAATTTTAGCTTAGTAGAAGTTCAGTTTCAGAGTTATTCTCCGAAAATCAAAGAAAATCTCTGATTTTCAGAGATTTTCAGAGTTGAAATTTGGAAACCCCTGAAATTTGGAAACTCTGAAAAACTATGATGGTTCAAATTATTTCAGAATTTCAGAGCATTCTCTGAAAATCTCTGAAAAGAGATTTTCAGAATATTTTGAAATAATTTGAACCATCATAGTTTTTCAGAGTTTTCTTTGAAAATCTCCGAAAAACTGACATTTCCAAATTTCAGGGGTTTTTCAAAGATTTTCAGAAATTTTAAGAGGTTTTCAGAGATTTTCAAAAATTTTAAGAAGTATTCAGAGATTTTCAGAGATTTAATTTCTACAAGGGATTTAAGAATTGTTAAAAAAATTATATGGTAATAAAACTGAAGTTTGACCTTAGAACCTTAAGATTAGATTAATGTTCATTTCATAAATGAAAGCAAATTATTATAAACCAAAAATGTGAGTATGATAAAAATAATTATACATTAAAAATAAAAAATGAAATAAAATTTCTTGTAATATTAATTAATGTAAATTTAATTTATAATAATTGTTCAAAAAATGACTATTTAATTAGATCATTTAAATAAAATGCCCCAAATATAATCCATTTGATTAACTGCGAAGAATACTAAGCAACACAGTGACTTACGAGATTTGATGTAACCTAATATTCCGCCACCTGCAACGGCGGTTGCATACGCGAAAGCAGTCATGTCAATCGGCATTTTTACTGAGTTTTGTATTTTTTCAATAAAATACACTTTCGATCGGCCCTAACTGCGACTTCAAAACAGTTCGTTCAAACGCAAAAAATCACACAGACGAGTATCCGCAATGATATTTCGTTTCTCTCGGCGCGTCGCTCTAGAAATTGGAACATCAGTGTTGATGCGTGTCTGAACGCAGCCGCTACGTCAGTCACTTAACAATGCATTATTACAATCATTAATAGCGATTTAATGAAAAAACTATTCCAAAATCATGGTTTCAAAATTTTATTTTATCTTACAATTGGTTTTTCTTTATTAAAAGTCAGATTCGAGTTTAATCATTAATTTCACAAATGTCGGCAATGTAGGAATCTACATTATAAACTCTCTGTTTACGATACAAAAATACAAGATTTAGTGAAGTCTTTTCGACTTGAAAACCGACGTTTTAAAGAAAATTTTGAAGCGAGTACTTTTCCTTAAAATAACGATAATTTCATTAATCATTTCCTGCTTTACCGACTGCTTAGCAATATTTGCAATTACTTCTTCCAGATTCCGCTAGACGTCGCAAGTATTACCTCTTGCGATCATGACGTAATGTAAAAAATATGTTCATAATTTTTTTTATTACCCAAACTGTTGATAATTTACAAAGTTATTTTTAAAAGGTGGTACTAAATCTTAGTACCGTAATTTTAGGGCGCAAAATCAAACGTCAATGTTCTATAAAGCCTGATTTATTTATTTTATCTCAACGAAATATTACTTCATACAAGAATAATCAGCTGTAACAAAGTTATACATTTTTAATTTACACATTTAAACAATTTTTGAATCTCGCGCCTTTTTAATCATGTTTTGCCTAAAGTTGGTAGCCCTAAAACACTCTCCAGTTGAGTTGCACGATATCATATCAGCGTTTTGGTACGGAGCCGACAATCCGCGAAAAGAATATTTTTCATTGATGAAATTACATCATACAAGATGGCGGTCTCAACAAACCCGTTCGATTCTTGGCTGAATATGAAATTGCAGTCGTTTAACACTGACGAGGGCGTGTTTGGATCGTACATTCGAGGCATTTTGGAGGGCGACGAAACTCACGATGAGAAAACCGAAGCTCTCGAAAGCATACTTGCCGGGATAACGGTGAGGACCGTTTGGATGTGAGGTTAGAATGCGCATGGCGTTCTTTATATAAATCACATCAAATCGAAATTAGTACGAAATATTGCAATTCCAGTTTTTGGTCCTTTGAATCAGCTGATTATAATGTCAATCTCATTCGATGATACAATTCGTTCCTTTTCTTGTAATTCAAGAAACTTATCAATGGTTATATATATTTAGGAGATCTCACATACAGTTATGAAATCTGAATTATTTCTTTGTTGAAATAATTGTATTAAAAAAATCAAATTGATATTGCATAAAAAATAGTGGTATTAGACACAATGAAAAATTCAAATTTTCCCATAATCAAAGTGGACCAAGAGATAAATAATAAATAAATGTGATTTTAAGTCGCCAAAGCCATAAATAATTATTATTTATTATATATTTGATGCCCAGTTAATACTAAATAAATTGATATTACATAATTGAGGGAATATATAACTATTACCTCAAGATTGATTGAAAATAATTAATACATTAATTGAAGATATTTTTTATCAAACTATTTTATTGATTATTTAAATAAATTATGCATAACGTTTGTTTTAGGACGAAGATATAAGCAAACATGTAGCTGAAATCTTGGAAACTTGGACAAAATATCTGCCAGAGGAAAACCTTTCTGGTTCTGCCTTATCTCCGGAAGATGTAGATGTGCACTTAGCCAGAATGCTGGAATCTCAATGTCTGCCAACCACGTCGCAAAAAAGCTACACTGAAGAAGAGCGACGGATTCGAGAAGCAATTCTGGCACAATACAGTCAAATGACTGATGAAGAAGTGAGTGAGGATGAAGGCAGTGAAGATGGAGCTAAAAGCGGTGAAAACTGCATCGAGAAAAACACCAATTTACAGGAAAAAGAAAAGAGAGACAAAGCCAAAAGAGCAATTGAGATGGAAAAGGATCGAATGAAAAAGGAAAAGGACAAAGAGGATAGGTAATTTCAATTTCTGTTGTGGATTTTTTTATTGTTGCTGAAAGTTAATAAACATTTCTTTTGTTTCAGGGAAAAACAAAAACAAATAAAGGAGGAGAAGAAGGAAAAACGAAAAACCCAAAAAGGAGAGCGAAGGAGATAGCATAAACAAAATTCTAGCCAATCAATCAAATTACAGGAAAACAAATGACTGCTTTTGTACTTATACTTTGGCTTTGATTTTTGAGACCCATTGAAACAGTGTATACCAAAGGGCTTTCGAAAATAAGATCTTCTGCATTTAAAAGTACATATGCATGCACTGTTTACTTTTTATGCAGACAAATGTTTTCACTTATCACATATTTTAAAGCCATTTCGTACGGCAGTGATTTGTCACCATTTTGTTGGCTGTTAGGAGATTAAGAAATATGATTCTAATCATGCGACAGCTGATAAAACTGTTCTTGAAAATTATGTTGATATTTTAGGATCCAATCCGTTTTTTGGAAATTGTATATTGTAAGAAAAGACAACGTTGTCATCGAATATCTCACAGAATTAATGAAAGTGGCCAAAAATTCAATTATACTAAGTCACTTGTGTTTTTTGGTCATGACTGCTTGGATATAATCTTTATAACACGAAGATTCTCATGGAATTAAGACTAATGCATTTGCGTAGTTAGTTATCTATAAGACTATGTTCAATGTGATCAATGTAATATTATAAAATGAAAAAAATAATTAAAAAATAAACGATTACTTTGTACCATCGTTGTACTGAGGAAACTTGCTAATTTTTTTAACAAACTTAAATAAAAACCACAAAACTTACCTTAAAACTAATTATTTCAACTTTTCATCTCATCAAGTTTTCGGATTCCAATTTTTATGGTACAATTCAACAAGTATACCATTCAAGATTGCGACTACACCGAAATTTAGTCTATTACATACCTGTGATCTTTAGAACTTAGAAGAATTAGAAATGATATGTCGTGTTTATATAAATTACGTAACAACGAGATAGATTGTACAGACCTTATGGCAAATATTGAGTATCGAGTCCCATCACGCGCCACGAGAAGTACTCAACTTTTTCATATTAGAAATAATAGAACCAACATCGGTCAGTGGGACACTTTCAATAGATTAGGCTTTTTATGCAAACGCTTCCTCGAAACATTGACTTCTTCCACTGTTCCATCAAGCAACTACCGTGGTAAAAATAATTTTTACGCATTTTTACAACATAAACTATGCCAATTTACGACATTTGACACATTCTTGTAATTAACTATGCCAAATTACGACATTTGACACATTCTTGTAATTTGGCTATAGACATGCGTAGAAAATCTACGAATTTCTACTGATAATAAGACTAATTAGTAGCATAATTATCACTTTTGACACATTCTAGTAAAAATGCGTAAAACACTATGCATTTCTACATCATTTTTCACAAGGGTAAATAGGGCACTTATTAGCTTATTCGCAAATTGAGATATATTTATAAAGAAAAAAACTTTTATTACAAGTCGTAATTTATATTGTATATACATTATATACCATGTAAAGGGTATATCCCGTTAATAATAATAATAATAATAATGAAAGTCTTGACCAATTCAGTATTTTACTTGCAAATCAACCGTCCACTCAATTTTGTCGAAGTTCCGAAAAAAGGATAACGCTGAATCTCTTCAGCTGCTTTATCACCACTCTTTTGTATACGGATTCGGGTGTCTCGGATTCTGTCAGGCTCAATCCTCGACGTTTCGCTAGTGTCTAGTGACATTGAATATGTGCCTGTAATCATTCGTTTCGAGACAACGTGTGTCTCGCTGTCGTACCTCCGCTTTGTTCGCAACTCTTTCGCATCGGCATCTCACACTCGCGCGGCCCTCATATACTTCGTCACTCTACCTGCCAGCGTTTTTCGCAATTTCTTCGTAACACATTGTTCAATTTATTGCCGACATTAAAACATCCGATCTCAAACGACTCCAGTTTAATTGTTTATAGTTTTCGCTTCCTACCTGACTTACTGTACCAGAACAGAGAGCTGGGTGGACATTCATGGCAGTTATCTGGCTAGAAGAAAGTGGTGTTAGATATAAATTTATAAGAAAGAAATTTGAAAAATACCAAAAGTTAATTAATATATGAAACGTTGAATTGATTAATTTAGAAATTTATTATTGTACGAATTTTTACGTATTACTAACAATAGAAGTTAGTCTTATATGTAATTATTTGTTTATATGTTTTTATCCAAATGTGATATCTTTATAAATATTTTCCAAAAGGGATACTTTAAAGATATTGAATAATATTGTTCCATGGAAATTGCAGCGATCTAGATTTTAAACCCGTTTGCTAATTGGAATTAATTTATGGGTGAAACGACTTGAAAAATTTGCTTTGCTGTTTTCCCTGAGGAAAATTCTTATAGAGACCTTTGGATAAAAATTACATAGAAATGGTATAAATACATACATCACTAGACAATTTTTTATTACAGATTTTGCGTTTACTTCTTCTACTTTTAAAGCTCGATCTGATAAATCGTATGTTGTCGTATACATCATAATTATGGTTAAATTATTATGTTGCGCGAAAATTGATTTGATACACTAGAAAAGGAAGTGCCTTCTTAGTGTCTCACTTTAAAACAACATAGCTTAATTAGTTTTTCTGGATAAAAACTTCTTGTTCCGGGACATTTTTATTGCAGAATTATTCTTAGTGACAACAAAAACACACACTTCAAAATAATCCCTTGTAGAAATTAAATCTCTGAAAATCTCTGAAAAACTCTGACAGTCCCAATTGTAAGAGGTTTTCAGAGTTTGTCAGAATTTCAATGAAAATACACTTATTTAACACTAGAGCGGCCGGACGGTTTCCAAACAAAGACCGAGATAATGGTAAGTTAATATGATAAAAAGAGAGGTCAGCAGTCAAAATGACTGC
>JABFPB010005021.1:0-13940 GCA_022817645.1 Ceratoteleas bidentatus
ATGTTGTACTTGGCCTAGACTTTTCAGTTTTACTGAATGTCTTTTGAGTTTATATCACACTGCTTTTCTAAGCAACAGTAGTTAAATGTGCAAGGTGTCGTCATACACCAAAAGTTATGTTTGAGGTTTATTTTATATTGTTTTTAAAGTTTTCTTTTTATTTCCTTTTTGATGGGAACTGTTCTCTTGAAATTGCTTACTTTGCACTTATCCGAATCCTACGTTATCGGCATTCAGTGCATTTGTTGTAATTTAATTAAATATCTGGAAAACTACAATATATATGATAAAACGGTTAAATCATTCCATTTTTGAATTCACATGGATCATTTTGTCAAATTTTGATGAATATCAGATATTGCTTAACTTCGTATTTACCCAGTCAACCACAAAAATCGCGGCGAAATCGCTGTGATATCGCGGCGATATCACGTGCGTATCGCAAGCGTATCACATGCGGCAACTAATGTCCCTCACGGTGTGATATGATTGTATCACCTCATAGTTATGTCAAAGTGATGTCGCATTCATATTACAGTATCACATCGATATCACCGTGGTATATCACAACGGTATCGCATTTATATCACGTCGAAAACGCATTTATATCACAGTGGTATCGCTTTCATATCACAGGGAAATGTCGTATACGTTTTTCTGAGTGGTTTCGCTCCGATATCAAGTGTTTATATTTAATTTTTGTTTATAACATGCTCAATATTGACCCGGTCTCAAGGAAATTAAAATTACATTTTTGTTTGAGAGAGTGACACATGCTTCAGGCATGCTTCCGACAAAAATCGTAGTATCCTCCGACCATAAGAAAGGGGAACCCAAAAATACAGCGCGTTTTATTATAAAACGGCAAATTCTTAGTGCGAACAACGCTAGCTTGTATGGGCGACTTCCCATAAAGTCATCCTGGCACCAGCTAACGCTGACGAATAACATATTTCGCTAGGCACTGTGACATTTAAGCTGTTTTTCAGCTAGTCCAGTTGCGGCTCTGTCCCGCAACTCGCAACAGCGCCTCAACAAAAACAGCTTAAAAGACACAGTGCCTAGCGGAATATGTTATTCGTCAGCTCTTGCTGGTGTCAGCATGACTTTACGGTAAGTCGTCCATACAAGCTAGCCTTGTTCGCACTACGAATTTACCGTTTTATAATAAAACGCTTTATTGTTGGGTTCCCCCTTTCTTATGATCGGAGGATACTACGATTTTTGTCGGAAGCATGCCTGAAGCATGTGTTACTGTCTTAAACAAAAATGTTATTTTATGTTATAAACAAAAATTAACATAAACACTTGATATCGGAGCGAAACCACACAGAAAAACGTCTACGGCATTTCAGGTACCACACCTGAACTACTTTCAAGTACAGGTATCACTGTAATATGATTGCGAAATCATTGTGATATAACTGTGAGGTGTCACAATTATATCACACCGTGAGGGACATTAGTGGCCTCATGTGATATGCATGTGATACGCATGCAATACGCACGAGATATCGCCGCGATATCACAGCGATATCGCTGCGATTTTTTAGGTTGACTGAGTAGTGAACGCGTTTTATCCAAAGGTTTTGGGGTTAGATATTTTTCATTCAAAACGCGTTCCCTCACTACGACTTCAATATTGAACCAATCTTATTCAAAATCGACAGAAATATTCCTCGTTTAACAAAGAATTTTGTGATTTCACAGTTTTCAAAACTATTATTTAGTTTATGAATTACTGTAAAAAAATCACGTTTGGTGCGAAATGGCCGATTCAGAGTTGCTCAGTCCGTTCGACATCACCTTAAGGTATTCAACGCGAGGAGCGAGTTTGAATCGACGCCTTGGCGCGAACAGTGATATTTCGTGAAATAAGACAAATTAGTGACCAAATGATAATTTGCTGACCATAGCGAGATTTTGCGTAAAAATCCTCGTGTTTTGAACTAACTTTCGACTATTTTTGATATCTCCTTTTTAAGAATAATATAATGATTTCTCGGTATTCAGGGTTTATATTTGAGGTTACGTGTCACCTCGAAAACGAGAAATAATTATTCTTGCACTATTAAAAATCCGGAGTAACTAGGGTGTGATCGGAGTGAAATTTTTACTTCATACGGAGTTCGAGCAGGTCCAATCCAAAACAGAGTAACATTCGCAACGTGAATTGTTTAGGTTAGATCAAGCTTATCTTAATATGGATAGAAACAAAACACACTCGTTTTTAGACTTTAAACATGTAATTTATAATTTAAAAACATAGTCAACACAACTTTCCGACTAAATGTGCAACATTTGTTAGTGCAATTTATACTTTATTCTTCCCTTTCTGGTCACTCCTGTGGCGGAGTAAAATTTACACCACTATTGAGTGATAATTCACTCCGAAACCAGGTACACCTTACACCACAACGTCGAACTCCGGAAGTTTTACTTGACACTCGCGAGGCGCTAGCGAGGCGGTGGCGAGGCGCTAGCGAGGAGGCGAGGCGCTAGCGAGGCGCTAGACGAAATTTCTACTAGGGAAATAACTTTATGATAACTTAACATTTTTTTGAGAGTACTGAATCTTCCACGTTCAAACAGGTACTGCTTTGAATAAAATTTGACATTTCAATTGCCTGCCGTTTCCCGCAATAACATCAAGTTAGACCATGTGCATAGTGACGATTTGAAAAGTTTGAACTATATTACTCGGGTAATATGTTGTGCTTATCAAAATAAGAAGTAAATAAATTATATTATTTACTTCTTGTTTTGATAAGCCCCAACGGAACCGAAAGTTCAATACGTTTGGCGGACTTTCAGTTCAACGTTGTCTACAGGTTTGTTGAACGTTCTAAACGGTTTATAAACGTTCTGGGAACGGACTAGTTTCCGACTGTGGGAAGTTCTCTGAACGTTTCTCAACGCGTTGACTAAAAGTACAGTAAATATGCTATACATCAGATTACACTAAATACACTGTACAATGAATTCCAGTTCGCGAAGGTTATGGTAACATGTCAGTTGTTACATTTTTCAAATCACAATTTCTCACAGTTCTTGAGTAAAAGAGGTTACGATCTTTATCAAGATATGAATTTACGATCATGAGACGATTGAATTAAACTGAAATTAATAATCGAAATATTTATATATATTTAGTGTTAATTTAAATTCACTTTCACGTTTTTGAACGTTTACTGTGCAAAGTATAAAATTGCAATGTATTTACTATAAAATACATTATGATAATAGTTTTAAAATGCGCCCAAACTGTAAATCTATAGTAAAACTGTAATAATTCTTAACCGTGAAACTTTAAAATTAAAGTATATATTCTGTATCAGTACAGATATACTGTAATATTCCAAGGTATTTACTTTAAACACAGTTTAAAGTAAATTAAGTTAAGTTACTTTTTTTACAGTGATAGGAATTCTTATTTACTCATTTCGATAGCAAAATGCTCATAATATATAAAACTTGTAATTCTATAAAATTTTCATGATTAAGTAACGCATGGATTCATAACGTCAAAATTTAGAATATTGTGTTCTGTGAGTACATCAATTGTAGGCTTCCATAACTAATTATTCAGTTATGGAAGAAATAAACCGAATGGTAATTCACTGAAATTGTATTCATTAAGCGTATTTTGTACTGAAAACGATATTGAACTTTATTTTATGTAAACGTCTTAGATTGTAGAATAAAAGCAACTTGTTTTTGCGGAAAATTTGTGTGACAAAAAACTTGGCAAAATCGGAAGTATCTTGTTAAACACAAACTGCATGAAATTGAATGTAAACGCAAAATAAAAATGGTGTATGTAGAAAATAAATCTAATATTTGCCCGCGTAGAAAAAAAGAGTCTGGCAACAGTTTGGCAAGAGTCTGGCAACAAGTCTGGCAGCAGTTTGGCAGTCGTATGGCACCAAGCCGGCCACGGTACGGCAAGCGTTTGGCGTCAAGGCTGGATCGCGAGTCATACTGTTGCCCTACAATTGCCATGTTTGTGTGCCATATTGATGCCATACTGTTGCCAAACTGTCACTACCTTCGCACCATACTCTTGCAGTACTTTCGCCAAAGCTGTTGAAAGTGCGGCAACAGTATGGCGATGGTCCCACCCACCCACTCTAAGATGACGTGTTCGACTTATACCCTTGCGCAGACAGTCAACTTGCGGGAAAGGTTGCGCGGCTGGCAACAGTTTGGTAACAGTATGACATTCATATGGTACACGAGCATGGCAACTGTGGGGCAACAGTATGGATCGCGATCTTGATCCAGCCTTGAATGATACGCCTCGATCATGATACGCCAAACGCTTGCCGTACCGTTGCCTGCTTGGTGCCATACTTCTGCCACACTACTGGTATAATAATTTCAACTTTCTTCATCGGAAACGTTGTGTTTTGAATAATTAACAATAGGCCTCCCGATTTTGAGTCAGTCGATTGTATGACAATTTTTCGACTTACATAAAAACAAATTTTATGTAAATCGAAACTGCAAAGTTATTAAAAATGTTATCAAATTTCAACCCAAAAGCGTCTGTATCTCTTTGAGCGTTATTATGTTATCACTATGAACGGATACCCGCAGTCCACACAACAGGATCAATATTTGACGTGTTTACTTTCCTGTATAAAGAAACATCAAACTGCCGTAAAGTTTACTTTGATGCAATACTATTTGTTCAAGCTCGATAGTTTAATTTACGATGTACCATTAATGCTATCGTATTAATTTACACTCAATAATTGCGACATAATATCTAATAGAAGTAAAACCCGATGGACCGTTAGCATGCCGTTAACGCTTTGATTACGTCAGTGTAATGTCCGCTTTAAAAGCAATTCGTTCGAGGGATTCAATTTCATTTGGTTCACCGGTTTTTAATCTATATGCAACACGTTAATGAAATATCGTGCAATATATGTTACTTCAAGAACAGTTGTTTCTACCGTGATCGTAAATATCGCAATATTAAAATATTGCGTAAACTAAACAAATGTTTCATATTCGAAATTGAATGACGAAGTAAATTTCACATTTTTATATACTTACGGATTTGTATCATAAGTACAAATCCGTAGAATCAAGTAAAAAAATATCACTTAATGAATAATCATACACGAAGAAAATGGTAGTTTTCCGCGTAGAAAAAAATGAGTCTGGCAACAGTACGGCAAGCGTTTGGCTTCAAGGCTGGATCATGATCGCGAGCCATACTGTTGCCCTACAGTTGCCATGCTCGTGTGCCATATTGATGCTATACTGTTGCCAAACTTCCCTACCCTCGCGCCATACTGGTGCAGTACTTTCAACAGCTTTGGCGAAAGTACGGCAACAGTATGGTGCGCACGTACGGCAACAGTAAGGCATCGATGGTCCCACCTACGCACCCTAACCTGACGCGTTGGACTTATACCCTCGCGCGGACAGTCGACTTGCGGGAAAGGTTGCGTGGTGGCAAAAGTTTGGCAAAAGTTTGGCAACAGTATGGCAGCAGTTTGGCATCGGTATAGCTAAAGTACGGCGCAGTTTTACTTATTTTTTCGGCAAATGTCAGAAATTAAAATATAAAACAAACGTCACAACCGCAAAAAACGGAGGAACTAGATAGGTTAACAACTGAAGTTAGTTACCACTTGATTAAAGCCGGATATGGACACTCAGTGTGTATTTAAATCGACTAAATTTGACGAAAATAATTTATTGTTGTTAGAATAAAGATGTTGTTAACCAAATGAATTATTTCGTTAGTTGAAGTAAATTTATATTATTTAAAATAAAGTAACACATTTTTTGCCTGAAACCCGATTTTGGAATAGCAACAATTTTTTTAACACGCGGTTAGTAACGGTTTTAAAAAATCCATTATTAACAAATAGTAAGCATTATTAAGAAAATTGCAATACTTTAATTGCTGTCTTGTGGCTAATGTATAAGGAACATTGATCTTATTGCACGAAACGTTCGAACAGTTTTTTAATTCTTTGTGTTTCGATTTCGATACTAATGACTTGAAATTAGTAACAGAAACAGATCCACGCAAATTGTTCGATTTAAAAAATGGTTAAATTTACCAAATAATTCGCAATGCTGACCTAAACAAAATGTTATTTGATACTTTTGTTTCGGTTATTCCAAACAGACCAAAATAATACAATTAACCAAAAAATCGTTCATGTTGACGAAATTTAAATTACCAAACTGTTTAGGAAATTTTAGGTTTTGTTTTTCGCTCGGTGCACGCAATTTTTGAATGTTTTATTACACCAGGTATTTATTAAGTAATTGTTAATAAATATACGCATGATGCATCGTTAAGTCAAAACACCGTGCATTATTACAAATTTGCGAAAATATGCTATTTTTAAGCAAAATCATCTAAATCCCAAATATTCAAAAATTTATAAATTTGTTTCTCGATAATCGAAAAAATTGGATCTTATGGGAAAAATCCGCAAAAATTCACTTTAAATATCCTGAAAATAGCATGCTTGGGCAATTTTTGACCTAAAAAAATGTCGAAAAGGAATGGAAATGCTCATATATATAAAATACATGCTATGCAAAAAAAAGTTATTTATTTTCGTATACATTTCACGAATATATTTTCGACCGTGTGGGTGAGGAACCTTCAGTTATCACAGCATGAACTATCTTCTACACTTGTGTAGCGGGCAATATTTTTCCACCCATAAAAAAAGCCAAAAGTAATGTTAATTCATTTAACAAAAGTGCACTCTAAAAATACTCTGGCTGCGATAAGAATATAGTCTTTTATATGCTAGCTACATGACGATATGAAGAATCCGGTAACCGTAAGTGGATTGCGGTTCATGTCCGCCCAAAACCATAAGCTAAAAACTTCAAAATCGATGAAAACGTCGGTTTGAGAATCTGTCCACTTACGGTTACTGGATTTCTCTCATACGTATTTTGAACGGATATTCCACTTACGGTTACCAGGTTCCATTCACGGTGAGATAATTTTGAATGGATATTCCACTTACGGTTACTGGGTTCCATTCAGGGTTAGATAATATTTTTTAGAGTGTGATAAAAAACGTAGAATCACCAACAATGTCTGTTGTATCAATAACAATTGCTGTTGAGTCAAGAGAATCCGCTGTTGATTCAGCAGAGGTTGCTATTATTTCAATAATTCTATGTTCTATAACAAGAGCATTTTTTAATTAGTAACATTGTTTTACCTGAGCATTTTCAGAAAAGCTTTATTTAAAATAATTAATAGTCTTCTACCTGCGAATTCTCATTCGAATGTAAAGTTACGATCATCCTATTACTCATTTAAATTCCTTCGTTTTCAACACGCACAAAAAAATCTCAACAACTATGCAAATCACTTTCCGTGAACTTGTTGTGAACTTAACCGAAATTACTCGCATAGTTCGATTTGACTGTCACGATTTAGCACTGTGCTGCTATTTTTCTATCATATATTCATGCGAATTAATTACAAACAACTCGTCGCAAAACAACGATAGAAAAAGTTTCTTGCATATCAGCGATCGCCCTACCCCTCCCCACAATAAATAAATTCAAATTGACGTAAAAATCTGTCTCGCAATTATCTCGCGCTTTATTTTCACAGATTATTGACAGAAGACAACATTAACACGAAATCTGGCCTATTTCTCGGCATTCTCGCGTGGAAAAAAACAATCTGTATTCGGTTTGGTGCCCCATTATATCGAGACTGTTTCCAGACTATATCCAGACTACATCCAGGCTCTTTTTAGTCTGGATGTAGTCTGGGTCAGGATACGTGCCAGACTTTATCCAGACTGATGCCAGATTATTTCCAGACTGAAATGTGTCTGGATACAGTCTGGATAAACTCTAACATGTGTCCTGACCGAGACTAAATCCAGACTAAAACGAGTCTGGTTGTAATCTAGGTACAATCTGGAAACAGTCTGGGTACAATCTGGCAGTAGTATATGTGGCCAGATCGAATCCAGATTAATTTGTTTCACCAGGGTTATAATGCCGGGAAATTGGCTATAGTCAATGATAATGACAAATTAGTAACCCCGTTTTAATTTAATTTCATTTTATTCTTCTGCATTTTTACTTCATTTTAAAACAAACCAAACGCCTCCGCAGACCACCTAAGCTCTAATCCTTTCCGAAAATCCTTCCGGAATCATTCAATTGTTTGTTATTATGTATCAAAAGTTTAAACGGCGCGCAAAGTGGCTTTCAACAACGAGACTTTTATGTTTTCGCCCAAGACGGAGTTGAACTCGTTCCAAGTCCCGAGATAGGGCGCGCCTTTGGCGCATGTTCCGCCTTACTTTTTTTCTCGGCGGAAACTAAGCGCAAAGTTTACGCGAACGTGAGATTGGTCAAGAAAAAGTTTCTTATGGGCGAATTAAGCCGTCGCGTTGACTTATGGCGTTAAACGATGTCCAGTGCGTTGTCCAGTAGCCCGTTAAAAAGCTGGTCTAGCTTTTTATTTGCATTAAGTTCAACAACAGACAACGGGCGGCATACGTAATCAACGCCGACATATATCCCTCTGCTGGAAATGATTTGCCAACGACCTCCATCCCAAATCGGCTGACAGAAATTCATAATTGTTTCAGCATAGAAAAACATTATTCCCGCGGGACAAAAATTGATATGGGCCTTCTTGCCATAACGTTGCCACCTTATTGCTCGACTATTACCTCCTCGCGTGGAAGAAACAAATCTGGATTCAATCTGGCCACCGGACTATTGCCAGACTATATCCAGACTGTGTCCATACTATTGCAAAACTACAGCCAGACTGTTTTTAGTCTGGGAATAGACTGGACCTAGTCTGGACTAAATACAGACTATTGCCAGACTAAAAACAGTCTGGCTGTAGTCTGAACACAGTCTGGATATAGTCTGGCAATATTCCGGTGGCCAGATTTAATCAAAATTCGTTTTTATCCACGTGGTCGTACTTGCTTGGCGGTTTGCCAGCGGCCTGTCACACTTTTGCCATAATAATTTTCTTCACTCGGAATGTCCAGGATAAAAACCCGCCAGACAACCCACGTAGACGGGTCACGCATTAGCTCGCCGCGAATCTATTCGCAACGATTACTATAAACGCGTGGCATAAAAGCCTGACGACTCTCCGCGGAAACGCTCAAACCGTCACGACGGGTACTCGGGGGCATTATTTTTTGATCCAAGACTATTGAGCGCGGCCAGTTTAACGGTTCACGGAGCACGCCCGCGGCTGTTTTTATGGAATGGCGCAGTCACGCCCCAGTATCGAGCAGTAGTAAACAGAATCCGACTGAATGGCTCATCATTAAGCCGTCTTTTAGTAAATGAAAAAATTCTATTAGCCATCAAAGTGCGACCCGGCAATTCGTAGGTGAGTATTTGTTTACGATCAATCAAACGCATATCGTTCAAAAGCCCATCCGTTAAAAGCGGTGAGTGAAGGGATAGATGTACGGAAATCGTCGGTGCGTTTCGAGCAAAATATCGGCCCTTACCGCTGCCGCGGAGATATGAAACATTTTTGCACGCGAGTTACGCAGTTGTTATAATACGACCATATATCAACATCCACCTGTATCACGTTGGCGCAGCTCTTACGCTCGTTCTTGACATGACGATTTACGCGCGCGCCGCTTTTTACACTCGATTCCAGTTTGTTATTGCGCCCTGTGGCCCACTGTTTTTTACGCGATTGCCCGGGCACAGTATATTTGCCTATTAAATAAAATATATTTCCATTTACATTCATGCGAAGCATAAAGTCCCCTTCTGCCGGGCAGTAAAAATCATAGTTCGCGAAAAATATGAGGCGAGAAAAAAGGAAGGCTAAGCCCTATTTAAATCACCCGTTCGTTGTCATCGATTGCCTGACGTTTCATGTTCCACCTTAATAATAAACCGTGCGTCACTATTTCTTCTCGAAAATGCTTACATCGCAATTCATCAGGAGAGTTGACTTATTCTAACTAGGCCCACTTCGGAAATTTGTTTTCTTTTAATATGACGTCTCAGGAAAATCCCTACCAACAATTTCTTGAGGTTCATGCAAGACTCCACTCTAATTTCAAATTATGCACCATGTAGAATTCAAAAAGAATTTCTCACCGTTTGATACAACCCCAATGATGAACCTTGCACGAACAAACTTATTTGAAAAATCCATTATGCACGTACCCGCGCCGACATAAAGGAACTTTCTGCGTCAAATCTTATACACCGAATGGCGGGTAAACATTCATCTTGGAAGCCCAGCTAAATCAAAAATCCATACTTAACGGTGCCTCGGGACATTTAACCCAGTCCAAACATTGATGCCTAATAACGATCATTGATAAAAAGAATGAATAATGCGACGAAAGAATTTCGCAACTTGACCAGCTCGTTGTAAATTCCTGGCCTGTCCGGCCTGGGAAAGTAGTAATGCATCAAGTGTTCAAACAGCGACTATCGTAAATATACACTTTGTAAACATTCCTGTGCATACAAAGAGGATCCATTTGAACGCATTTTCATCGGTGAAAGGCACAGATGTATAATGCATTTATTTATCTGCCACGAAAAACCTATGCATCACGACACCGCGCCGGACACCGAAACTTTGTTTGCAACGTAGCTCGAACAATGTCTCCCAGATAGAACCGAAAGCAAGTGCCTCCATTATGCCAAGACAAAGCCACTCGAACTTGGTCATCAGTCATGCCGTCATACTTTGTAATTATCGCGCCGGCGCAGCTAAGTGAACAATCGCCTGGCAAACAGTCGAATCGACGGCTTAGAATCGCTGCAGTTAAATTCAACCAAACGTTTATAACTCATCAAAGTTGGATCTTCAAATGTTTTTCACGAGGAAGTATCTACGACTGATGGAACTTGTTTTGTAGCAAGAAAGAGATTGCGATAGTTGTGACAAACTTGAAATCTGATTAGTAGGAAGGAAGTATACAGGGTAACCTGTAATGAATCGCAATTTTTCTATCATTATTCACCTGTGCGGTGTCCTATAATTTATTCTGTTTAGATCCAGTTAAAATGATTAATGAAAGAAGGTTCGAAACTCAGAATCGTCATATCGCAAATAAAGGCAGCAAGTGAGATTTATCGCCAGTTCAACCGTATTGCGAATATCATACTTTGAAAATTCAGATTACAGATAAGAAATTATAAGAACAATTTTAAATTCGCATTTGAATAGAAAATGTTATAGCAGTAGTCCTGTTGGCAAACTCACATTGACGCCATATGATTTTGAGCAATAGAATTTCATACTCGGATGTTGATTTGCCTTTTTTTAGGACAATGGGTTATGTAATGAATTGCCATGAAGAATTACCAACAATAACTTACATTCCACCTAGGCCGGGGTATCGGTGTAATTACAATTTCGTATTTTAAAAATGAATGGATGGACAACGTAACCCCATGCGCGAATAATATCAGATAATATTAAGAGATGTTTCTGGAAATTTCTGAAATGAGAATATTCAATAAATAAAAAATATTATTCCAGTAATGTTATTGAATGTTATTCGTTCATAGGGAAGTCTCATAAATGAAAAATCAGTTTTAACGTAGTTTAATCTCAAATTATTTTCCTTCAATTGAGTCACTTGAACACTGTTAAACTTGTTATTAACTTATATTGTGATAGATTTGTTTCAGAAGTGCAATTGGAGAATGGTCCAAAGCGTGGGAGTGTCTGCGTTTTGACGAACGAAAAAACAGAACAAAATTTCATCGATGTCCGACCTCTTGGGAAATCGTAGCCAGGTAAACAGAACAGTGAAATAAAGAGTTAGGCAGGGAGAAGCGATGGAAATGCCACCATATTTACAATGGGTCGACTTTTCCATTACACGGAGTGCAATCTCTTATCATAGTTACTGTTTCCGGGAGTATGCGCATGCGGCACAGTGAATAAATGGAAAACAAACAAGGGATACTCTCGTCTTAAATCAGCTACCGCGCGAGTCGTGCCAGCACTCGCTGCATGGATATTCAAATTTTCGAAAGTGATTTGACGGAGCCGCGTGTTTCCGTACCCGCGAGATACGATCGACTGTATTTTTTACGTCGCATCGAGTGCAATCTATCGCGACTTGGCAGATGTTTTTCAAAATCGACTGGGCGCTGCAACACGGACGACTGTTTACTTTATGCTTAATGTCATGCAAATCAGGGACACGGTTGGCCGCCGCCACTTTGCCGCGGGGCATTTTGCCGCGATCTTTTTGCCGCTGGTACTTTTTGCCGCGACCTTTTTGCCGCTGGTACTTTTTGCCGCTGGATATTTTTTGTCGCGGGTAACTTTTACCGTGGCTATTTCGACGCCGAAAGTGTAGGCTGTGGGTAATTAAGAACAAATTACTCCGGAGACTATGTACAGGAAATAGGGGGAGCAGGATCCTTGGACAAAATAACGCGGACAAAATAACCTCAGACACAATAATCAAAACAAAATATCCCGGGCACATGCTAACCAGCGCAAAAATCACCTTGGACATAATAAAACCATCCATCTTTAATCGACCAAAATAATTCGCGTAATGATATCAAAGTGTATCAAGTAGCTTTGTAAAATAAAAATAAAAGAGGAAAATAAATGTAATCGAAATTAATAGATGAATCTATAGGCTAATCTAAGAAATCGCGCAAAAATTTCAAATTAAATTCATAGAAAAATTAGAACATTGGTAAAAGGCATGTAGGGTATACGGGAAAAAAAAGAATCGTTGGTGCAGCAGTTCGTGCTGCTGGGAGGAGCCAGTGCGAAGGACACGACAATGTAAACACAACGAGGGAAACAAAGATGAAATGACGGCGTTGGCAGGCCGTTGCTTCTTTGTTTCTCTCGTTGTATTTACATTGTCGTGTCCTTTGCACTGGCTCTCCCAGCAGTTTCGTCAGCTTGCTGACGAAACTAAAATGACAAAGCATCTGGAGGATAAAACTAAGTGAGTTTCTAATTTCACTGAGAAAAGAATGTGTATGTTAGTCTTATTAGTTTTTTTTTTGGATAACGAGGGTAGTAAGTAAATAATTGGAAGTGAATATGTCGCAGGTTATTAATTCGATGGATATTTCGATGTCCAGGGTTATTTTATCAAGTGTTTATTTTGTCTAGGGTTATTTTGTCTGGGTTATTATGTGCCAGGTTATGTCCAAGGTTATTTTGTGGGGGATATAGGATATGTAGAGGGACCGATGCATTTTTATATAAATGGACATAAAACATTTTATTTTATTTGTACTAAGGCGTATATTACCGGCGCCTAAACGGCCACGGCAAAAAGTGCCCGCGGCAAAAAGTGCCCGCGGCAAAAAGTGCCCGCGGCAAAATGTACCTAGAGGCAAAAAGGTCGCGGCAAAACGTCCCGCGGCAAAGTGGCGGCGGCACACGGTCGCGGACCCTGCAAATCAAATTGAACAAATTTGTGGTTTTGAGGCAAAACCAGTTAAGTCACATTTTTGACAAATTTGGTTAAGAGTGGAAATTGATATATTTTTATGTATATTTTCATTTGGGAACGTCGAAATGTTATTATCTGATGAACATTTTGCTCAATTTTGACAAAACATAACCAGCGAAGTGTCATTTTTGAGGAATAACCAGTTAAGATCCCATTCAAAATACATAGGAAAACTTAAATTTAATTTTGGTGAGTTAAACATTATTTTTTACCTTTATTTTGCATTAGAAATGGTATCCAATAGACATAATAAAGAAGATTGATATAAAAATGCAAAAGTTTATTTTGAAACTTTAAACGCAAATATCTCAAAATCACAAAAAAATTAACCAGTTTTTCCACAAAAATAATATACACTCTTAGAAATTTCCTATTGTCACAGCAAGAATCCTTCTGTGAAAGAAGGAAAATCACTTCTTTAACAATATGACTTGTCTTACGCTGGCAGAATGATTT